>JANRGW010033493.1:0-74895 GCA_024733675.1 Psilopsiagon aymara
GAAGAAGCCCATAACCACCAACTCTCCCAAATTAATTAAAAGCTGAAACTCATACTAAAAAATAATCCACAGGTAACAGGTATGAGGGTGCAGTTCTGCTGCAGGTAAGGTTTGCATCTGAAAAGTTAGTTCTGATTATTTTTCCAGGCTATTCCTCCAAACCCCAGCCCATCAGCCCTTGTTTTCCTTTGTTTCTCCAGTACATTTACACATACATCAGGGACTTGAAAAAGGCAGCACAGATTTCATTTCCCATTCTTTCCAGCCTATAAAGTTGGCCCCTGCTAGCACAGATTTCACTACAGCACCCCTGTATTTGCTGCGATGCTGTGGAAATAGCAGCAGAAATAATGACCCTTCTCTTGAGGACATTACAGTTTCTGATCTGGGTTGCCAAAACATTCCTTCCATGGCAGTTGTCCTTCCTGAAGCTGCCACTGCAAATGCTTAACTTCACCTTGGTGTCATCACTGATTGCCTCCTTACCAACCTTTTGGACAGGCTCATGGCTTGATTAAAAATGTATTTTCCCTGTGTTTTCCCAGGTCCCTGAGGCACAAGGTGCTGCTGGAGTGGACAGGATTAGAGATGCTGCTAAAAAAGTAATGAAAGCACAATGCAAACAGCTTCCATTTACTGGGCTTTGGGAATGCTCATGTGTTGTCTGGATTT
The DNA here is from genome assembly GCA_024733675.1 of Psilopsiagon aymara. Taxonomy (NCBI): domain Eukaryota; kingdom Metazoa; phylum Chordata; class Aves; order Psittaciformes; family Psittacidae; genus Psilopsiagon; species Psilopsiagon aymara. The sequence continues at coordinate 673 of JANRGW010033493.1, forward strand.
GTACCCTTCAAGCAATTTCTGGTTCAAAGGAAGCATAAGGAGTACCATATTGCCCAAGGTTAGATCTCCTGGGACCTGCTGAGGTGTTAGTTGGTTGCATACTTGTTGCTGCACACTTACCTGTTGTTCCCATGCAAGCAGCATGTGTGCATAAGCATGAGTTTATATATGTCACAAACGTATCAGTATGATGGGGCTTTTTTGTTCTTCCACCCCACCTTTCCAGGTTCCCAGAGGCTGCCAGATCTCCCATTTGGACTCCAGAGTTCCATGGAAACTACAACAGCAATGTTTATGTGCTATTCTGATGCTGTTTTTAGCTGGATAAGTGCTTGTTGATGCATAGCATTAAATAGTGTATCCTATTCTCTCTCCTACAGAATGGTTGTCTAGGGGAATGCGATCCCAGCTTCTGCCTCAGCATGCTATTATATACAAGCATGGTTACATGCCCACATCAGGCATGGTTAGTGCCACCACTGAGCATCATTTGGTTAGTTTGGCACAGTCCATATGAGAACCGTCTTGACAGAATGTGTGTTGTCATCCCCAACAGGATCAGGGATCCTGTAACTACATCCTGAATGCAACAGGACTTTAGAAGGGCATTCAGGGAGTGATGGGCAGTGGTGGCACCCAAGGGGAATATCATGAGGTGCTGCCATTCCCATGCAAAAATCCAGCAGGACACAGGTAGTGTGTCACATGGGGTAGCTAGTCTTGTGATGGCTCCTAGCCACTGATGGAGTCTGATCTTGCTGACTGCACTCACTCAGGCTTCTGGCTATGGGTTTGCAGATACAATTGTAGGCACTGGTCAGGGGTGGGGACACTGCTAAGAGTCAAGAAAGCAGCTTCCTCATACTGGGCTGGTTCCTTCAGCCTTTGGCGGTCCTAGCACAAAACTGCTGGGGAAGTGAACTCATCCTGAAGCAACACACCTACTGAAGATACTTTGTGACGATGTATCATCTGATCTGATGATGCTTTCTTGAACCTTTGCCTGACCTGCTCTCAGAAAGCGCTGTCTTGAAGGAAACTGGAAGCATCTGTGGAAAAGCAAAAACCTGCAGAGCCTGTGGTAGTCTGTGTGAGGGTAGGGATTCATTCACTCTGCTCCAGGAAGCTTGCAGAGAGAAGGTTGCATGGGCTATTGTAAGAGATGTAATGTGGTCTTAAAATAAATGTAATTACTGTGCTTCTGTTATGAAGCATATGTGAAAAAGCCCATTTCATGAGATGTATGAGGGCTCTGACCCACCTTCATTAACGTTGTTATCTGTTTAAAGTGAGTAATTGAAGTGAAGTGCCAGTCACAATCCTGTTGTGCTGAGAAGTCTCCAGAAGAGGTTCAATTAGGAGGCAGAAGCTGATGAGCTGCAGTGTGGGAAACCTCAGGAAACCTTTCCCAGATTAGTCATAAAAGCCAGCCCTTGTACAGCGCTTCTCATCAGCACGTGTCAAAGTGCTCCATAAAGTGCTGCCTGCAGCACTTCCCTTGCACAAAGTAGGGTCATGGATGAGCAAAAGGCTTGCCCAAGATTGTCTGGGGGGCCAGAGGCAGAGCTCAGTTTGTGTCCTGGCGCGGTATCTTTGGCCTCTGCATTGAACAGCACATCTGTTCATAGAGAGATGTAGGAGTCCTGGCTGGAAAACAGCAAAGCATCCTTGGCCCAGGAGACAGAGGCAAATAAGATGTGATAATAACCAGTGCTTCAGGTGCTACCTGGAGGGATTTCAAACACCCCTTCTGTCTTTGGGGAGATTGCATTCATCAATTCTCTTTGAAGTTGGCCACTCTTTTGCCTTCACCCAGGGGTGGTTTGCTCTGTGAAGAGCTCTATCTTCCACTTTGCTGCTTCTTTCAATGCAGTGAGGGGCTGCAATAATTTCCAGTGCTGGGCCTCCAAGTAGGCACTGATACTCGGCTTTTCTGGTGAGTTTCAGCTCAACAGGTCATCTGTCCTGGTACTCCTCCCATTAAGAGGTACGGAAAGCTCAGCTGCCTCCTACCAGGACCAGTGTCTTGGGATTCTGGCTCTCTTATTATGAGCAAGGAGAGATGGCCATGGTAAAGAGACCTTACCTTTTTTGCCAGCAATATCTGGATGTTGGTAGTCTGAGGCTACCTTGTCCAGGTGGCAAGTAATCTGCCTTCTGCATATGAGAGCTGAAAGATGCAGAAGCAAAGATGCTAACAAGCTAAAAACCCAGGAATTGTATTTCACTGTAAAGAACCCTCCTGGCTGTTTTTCCGTATCTATCTGTGCTACTGCTTTCTAATGTCTATGCTTTTCTCTACTCACTGTGTTGCTGTAGAGCTTCAAGATTGCCCTGAAGTTCAGCACAAATGAATTCCAAAAGCTGTTTCCGTGGATGCTCCCGTGAGCTCCTGGCAAGGAGGTCAGAGAAGACATGAAAGATGCTGGATATCACACAAGCAGCAGAGAAGCAAAACATTTCCTTGGTGTTACTGTGACTGAGCTCATCTGAAGTGGCAGTCCATGTCCTGTGCCTGCCCCAGCTTGGACATCTAATGACCAAAAGTTGCTCCAGCACCAGAGTCAACGAAAGCCCAACAGGGGCTGTCGGGGGAGGTTTGGTGACTGGAGGAAGCTTTCTGCATGGTGGGCAGGCAGGGCAATGATGTTCATGGGTTTACTTGGGGTCTGTTGTATCTTGTAAAGATGAAAGGATGTTCACAGCTTTCACCTGCTCTCTCAGATTGGGTGGATGGAGTCTGAGGGAAAACCGATGAGAAAATATTTACTAACCTAATTATTAAGTGAGGTCTCTCTAACAGAGAATTTAATCTCCAGGATATTGTTATCTCTGTTAGGTTTTCTCTATCTTAGGTACTCAATAAATGATTGCTAAAGTAATTTGGCATTCTCCTCTCAATCAGAGAACACAACACCATGTCAGCTATCCAATCACACACTCATTCAGTAAACAGAACACAGGCAGCACATGGGCAATAAAACTCTGAAAGCAGGTCTGAAACACAGGTCTGAAGCTTCAAAAAGTGATGGAAACACTCTGTGGTCAGAGACTGTAGGAATGAGGTAAGCAAGAGCCACAGGAAGACATTCACAGTGAAATGACATCAGAAACAGTTATGGGATGGCAACTAGGTGATGCTTAGCTAATCCATAGAAATATCTACTTGACTCCCCACCACTGGAGAAAAGTGTGGTTGTCTGTCTCTCCATGACCTGGGGCTCTTCCTCATACCTTACATTCTCCCTAGAGAGGTTTGGAGCCCAAACATTCACAGAGGTGCTTTCCTTTAGTGATGACACCCAGCATAACATCCTGTCTCAAGGCTCACTTACCTTTCTGTTGTTCTTCCTCCCTCCCTGTTTTCATCTTCTTTGTAACACAGGTGGGTAAGTTTGAGCACTGGAATTGGAGATCTGAAGCTCAGACAGGGCCACTGCCACTGTGGTCCCATGGGGTCCAAATGCAGCTTTGTCCTCTTGTCCCCATGAGGTGCAATTCCTCCTCATGTACAACAGAGCACTTCCATTCTGTCTCTTCAGACCTGGGTCAGGTTTAATACAGTCTGTGAGAAAGGCTTAAAACAGCAAGGCATGAGATTGAATTATGGCCTAATCTGCCACTAATAGAACCTGACCAGCTCCATTATTCAATGTCAAATCACTGCATTTGTTATTAAAACATAGTGTGAACTTCCCTAATTTCTGTTGGGTTTAGGACCATATCCATCATTCTTGCCTGAACCGACACCAGGATAGTACAGATAACACAGACAAATTTAATATGGCAAATTTACTTTAGGAAGCGTGGTCTAGCAGTACTGAGAAGGGAGGGGCTGGGCAGTCCTAGGAGGAAAAGGATGGATGATAGCAAGCTGCAGTTTGACATTGCAGGGGGTAATGAAGTTGCTCAGTGCCTCTTTAGGAAGGGAAGGTCTAGCTGGCCATTGAGCTCTCTCAGTTTGACTTAAAACTGTGCTCAGAGGAGAGGTGACAGGGGAGGGACAGGTCCCATGTTCTGGTGCAAAAGGAAGGGAGTGGAGATACGTAACCGCAGTTTCCAGATTTGCAGGTGACACCCCCCTTATTGCAACCATCACATCATAAGGTTGCAGTCTCTTTTTCCATGGGCTGTGAGCAACTCTTGCTTTCTCTCCAGTGATGCCACCCCAGGGAAGGCAGAACTGTCACATCAAATTCTTCACCTTGCTCACTGGTGAAGATTATCTACTGTCGTGTTGGTAAATATTCCCTGGGAAGAGACAAACTGAACTAAATTTACTCAGGAAGTCATCAGCAGATATCTGGAGAGCTAAATGAAGACTGCCTAACCTGGTTCAATTGTGAATTGTACCAGGATTTTAGGTCTCTGCACCGGTGGAAAGCAAGGTCATTAATTTGCTGGAGCCTCGAACAACCTTTGTCAGAAACTCCTTGTTTATACAGAAGTGTGAAAGTAAACCTCTACCACATTGACCTAAAAAAAGATTAGAGAAAGAAAAGGCCAGAGGCACACCAGGAGTGCTGTAAACCATTATACCCATTTCCAAAGGTAAACAGAGTCTGTCTGCAATACAGATTAGCAGAATTCATCAGAGGAAAAGAAAAACCCAAACTTGTCATTATTAGGTCTAATGAGTTGACACTGGTGGAGAGGGACATGGTATCATGGAAATGACAAATATTAGGAAAAAAAGATGAACAATTCTATCTGGATATTGAAAACCTTATCTGGCCACTCTCCTCTCGTTGTTGGTATGAGTCAAACCGGCAGAACTTTCTTTGAAGAAGTTTCATGTTTCACTCACCTTTGCCTTCAGCACAGCTTCTTTCTTGTAAGGATTAGAGAGAATGCTTAGAGGACTCAACTAATCTTCAGAAATTAGTGGATAAATCTACCTCACAGTCATCATATAGAGTAGTAAATGTGTGAATATGTGATAATTGCTCTTCCAAAAATGAATACCGCAGGAATGCTAAACATTGTCTGGGTGATAACAGTGTTATAGATCCTTCTCATGTGGTAAAGCTTCCTGTATCTTTATTATACCTTGTCTGTGGCACTGGAAAAATTTTATGCATCCACTTGTCAAGACGACCTGTGTCCCTTGATCTCCCAAGGCTTCTGTCTGGGCCAAGTATTCATGGACAAGAAGGAGCACTTTGTTCAGGCATAGTATTTGCAATTACTGGGATAAGGAAGGCAGCCAAGCCTGCCATCAGTGGTGGCTTTATTTATGTTTTCTTCCCATTCTTGAGGAGAGCAAGGAAGGTCTTATGCAAAGCAGCATCACTTGGCAGTCCAGTGGAGAACCATGTTAGGAGTGTGCTCAGATGTTTTTCAACACCCACATCTGATTTGTCAGCTCAGAGGATGGGCCTGGTGGCGTGGCAGCACCTGATGGAAAACTGCCAAAGAATATGTGGCAAATCCAGTGGATTAGGAACTCAAAAGATACATTTTTCTTTATTTATTCTCTCCAGCCTTCACCTAGTTTGCCTCTTCCTGGTGGTCTTCATTTGGTTTCTCCTAGGATTGACTTTTTGCTCTCACAGGCTTGCCTTTGCAAGCAGTTCTGTGTGGACAGGGTTGCACCTGAACGAATTCTTGCTAGGTGGTAAGGCAATATTCCTTGCTGATGTGTCTTAGCTGGGGAAAAGAAGGGACTGAGGTCAACATCTTGCAATTGGATCTGTGAGAAGGGATCAAATTATCACCATCTCTTTGGAGGGAAGTAATTGGCTTCCTCCTGGATTGTGCTGCTGGATTGAGACTAGGGAGGATCCTTGTTCCCTCTTATACCACCGTCCTTGTGCATAAGTGAATACCAGCAGTACACCAATCCAATGGATTTGTTGCTCTGTGTGATTTTGTTGTCAGAATTATATTGGCTTGCATGTGATCCCAGACATATAGCCAAGCACGATGAGATGAGCAATGCTCATTGCCCCTAACTTCTCATCCTTTATACATCTCAATTAAAAGGCGTCATTGAAGAGGGTTTTGCAAAGTGAGCCATCGAGTCTGAGCAGTGCAGTGTGTGGGACAGAGAATGCTGCAATGTCTGTGTGCTGCTCAATTATTCATTTCTTATTTCTGCATATACAAAAGGTTAATCCATGAGGCGCCTGCCACACAGGGAAAGCAGCTCTTTGGAGACAGCTCCATATTATTTTTTTTTTTCCTAGTGGTTTTTCAAGCATTATCTCTCCTCTGTTTCTTCAGAGGGAGGGAGTGTGCAGGATAATTAAGAGCTTCCTCTTCCCAGGCAGACGGCTTGAGAAGAAACTTGATGTGGCTGGTGTAGGCAGGATGGATGATGCGTTATTAAACTGTTGGATTTTTAACATGGGAGTCCTCCGTCTCTCTACTCCTCACCTTCACCAAGGCTTTATGTACTAGGGGAAAAATGTCATCACTGGAACCTGCATCTCTCTCTTGTCACACGCCTGGGGAAGCTGATACAGAATCCCAAAAACACCCCATATTCAGAGGCACTGAGTTGACGTCTTGTTAAGAAAGTCATCAGGCAGTCAGTCCTTTGGGCAAACTGTGCTGTGTCTTCCAGTTCACACTGCTTTAGGAGCTTTATCTTTAGCACAGGGAGAGTCTGGCCTCATCCCCTGACATTCAATGAAAAGGTGCTTATAGAGCATTTGGAAGAAGAAACTGCCACTTTTGCAGTGAGACCAAGCAACAGAACAAGGAAGGAGGCAGCACAGCATGTCCAGTGTTACATTAGCCTAGGAGGAAAGGCTTTGGGGCTACTTCCTCAGCATATTCAGCCACAGAAAGCACATCATTCCATCAGAGCAGTTTATGAGGGGAGGTTGCAGAGCTCTACCTCCTCCTTCTTTCCCTGAAATACGAGGTTTTCCTTGTCATCCAGGGGCTCTGTCCTGCTGACCTTCTCTCCTTTTGGAGAACTCTAACAGGATCTTTGGAGAAGCCCCAGGAGACCTCCTCATGACTGCTCTCCACTATTTTGTGCTGCCTAGAACTCAGGACAAGTTTCTTGTGCTGCTCTGAGCTTCCAGGATGTGTAGGTTAGCAGATCCCTGGAGGGGAGGCTGCTCCCCATGTCAGAACCAGGAAGGGCTGTACTGGCTTGTGCTTCACCCTGTGCTGCCCTCTGGGTCAATGTGGAGCTGAAGGGAGATAGCCAGGCAAGTGTGACCTCAGCCACCCATGGCCAGACCTTCTCTGAGTTGGCCAGTACAGAAAAGTGGGTGACACTCTGGCTCTTCCATTATTCATCCTCCTGGACTGATCTCATGGAGACAGTTTGAAAGGTCGGCTCGGTGTTAATGCGCTGAATGGGAAGATGCTATAGGCTGGAAATTGAGCCTGTCACACCAGAGTGATCCTCATTGATGGTGTTTGATTTGCCATTAATATTAATTGTAGTTTTCGAGGAAGAGTCAAAAAGATTTGCCACGAGTTAACTGTCTCAGCGGTGTTTGCCATTGGCAAAACATAAATGCTGTGCTGAAGTTGTTCTCAAAAGGCTGATCTTCCTCCTCCAAAAAAGCACAGGTATGAAAAAAGAAGAGATGCTCAGGAAACACAAGTGCAGCAGGTGGAATAGAGCCTGAGACATGCCACCCTCAATACACAAGACATTTCATAGCTCTTGGGATGTCATGGAAGGGGAAAATGGGAATCTCTTGAAAACCATCAGGAGTATCAGGCAGATGAGTAAGTCAAGCAGGCAGCAGCTGAATTTCCTGCCTCTGCTTTCCCAGTGCTGCATGGACCAGGTCAGGATATCCCATATGAAGTCACCATACTGGGTCTTCTGCTGCCACAGCAGACTGGGCCATACAAAAAGTCACCTTTCCGAGAGTGGGTCTCCATTCCTAAAGAGCCCTGTAGCCTTTGAGTGGGTGTCCTGTTTCCATGATGCATTTCTGCCTGTCCAGCAAGAAGTAACTTCACGGCTGGAGGTCACATTCCCCCTCTTTTCAATAACAGAATAACCCTCTCACAGACATGTGAGTGAGTTTAGAGCATATGTGGATTGGGTGACGAAAAGACAAAGGGAAGCCTTTTTCTTTTTTAGGTGAATTGCATTCATGGAGGGATGCTATAATTTACCCTCAGTTATTGAACCATAAGGTTGGTCTACAATAGTTGTCTAGGCTTCTTCTGTACTCCACATAAGAACAACAATGTCTTCAGCTCCACACTTACAGGCCACACTTCAGCTCCACACTGTTTTTTGGAAACTACAGACCACCCCTTCATGAAGCCAGTGTTCCCTGCTGCTATAGGAGCAAGTGTAGTTGACATGGTTGGATGAGGCACTTCATTTTTAAATGGCTGCAAGTGGTGAAAGGAATTATTAATACTTCTTAGTCATTTGGTTGACCAGAAATACTTGCAAACTTTCACTGGTAATTCTAAAAAAGTCTGAGAGGAAACACCCAGGAAAAGTAGATGTTTCCTTTTGGTCTTTTCAGAATCAAAGGTTTTCCATTTGCATTACAAACACCCTCTGAGGATCAAGTGAAACCTAAATGAGATTACCAAGAAAAGGAAAGAAAATCTGTCTCTGCTAATGGGAAAATTTGACCAAAACTGTGGGGTAAGAACACAGAATTTTTTCGATTTGGAGCTGGCCAAAAGAGTCCTCAGTGAAAGAAAAAAGAAGTGTTTTCTGCCAGTCTGCTTCAGGTAGAGCCTGGGAGTCATTTGGGATGGACGTGAGATGCCAGCCAGCTCCTGTTATGTTAGCTAAGAAATACTGTTTAAAAGAGATTTTTACATCTGGCTTGGGGACTTCGAGGAAGATCCAAATTTAGGCTTCAAAGTGTGCCTGGAGGGGACTATTTGCTCTGTCATTGTCCCAGACAAAAGTCTGGTGCTTGGGTGAACGTTTGCTCTAGCAAAGTTTTTAAATTGAAAGGGCCCTGACAGCTGCTGAAAAGACATTTGAAGATGTACAAGGTACGGGAGCTGGAGATCTCCACTTGGGGCTGGAGACAAGTCCCATTGTACCATTCCCAGGTAATCTTTTTCAGTCTCTAAGTCCGTCTATATTTGTCATCATTTGTTTAAAAGAATGTGAGGGAAGATCCCTCTGAACTGTGCAATATTATCAGTACATTACTAACTCATTTTCCTCAGCAGAGAACCAAAATCTGAATCTACCTGATTTTGACAGTGAAAGCAAGTGAAATGCTGTTGATCTGGTTTGTAATTGAATTGAAGTATGGCCTATGAACTGGAGAGGTCCTTAGCTCCTGGACAACCACCTTCAGGAAGACCTGAACATTGCTGGATACTGGAGAAGATGGACCATGGACTTCTCCAGATTCAGCTCTCTGTTGCTCACAGCTCCGAGGTCCAGAGCTAGCCAGGGAGAAGGACTCCAGGCTGCCACTTGTGGCCACTTTACTAGACCTTAACGCTCACTCATAAGTAACTCAGGCAGATGAGGCTGAAGGAGAGATCCTGATTTTTGCTCTGAAATCAAGTAGCTTAGGGACTTGAGCACTTCCTAATGATGAAACTGGGGATACTAATACCAGTGAGTATTTGTTAACACCCATTTAATTCTTGATGTGAAGGAGGGCTTGATGTTTCTGTGACAATAACACATTGAGCTTCTTTTTCTTTTCTTTTTTTTCCAAATGCTGTGAACAGCTTCGATTGCCCCACCATCCCAGGAAAGCTGTTGTATGATGAATAGAGAATCAGGAAAAATGTAATGGAAGAACTAATGCAAGAACTACCAGAGAATCAATGAGATATGGGAAATTCAAACAACCAAAGAAAGTACTTTTCATACAGTGAGTGTTGAACCAAGCAAGTACTTAGTACAGGAAACTATAAAAGCCAAGAACTAAGCAAGATCTGAGAGGTGATACACATTTACATGCACACTGAACTATCAGTGCTGGTAACAATAACTGATCTGAAAATGCAAAGATAAGCGCAAATTCATGACTATGTCCTGATTTCTAAATATTGGTGACCTTTAATATCACATCAAGGATGTGACATCAGGTTCTGGACATCAAAGAAGTACAAGGCTGTTTGCTGGGTCTTCTGCATCACCTGCTGAAGTTGGTCTTTTGACAGGGTGCTGCATTTAGAGAGGCAAGGTGACAACTGATACTTGAACAGTACCTTTCCAACCCCCCATGATTTGCCTGGTGAATGCACTCAGGAGGGAGGAAAGGAATATTTGCTGCATGTCCCACTGAGACAAAGACCTCATGGAGATTTACACGAAACAACCCTCCTTCCAGGCTGTTCAGAGTCTTTCAAAACCCTTTAGTTTGATTGAGAGAAGTGTATTTCTACCCAAGCCCAGGCAGCTAGGAAGGATGCTCATTTTCATGTCCTTCTAACTTGCATATTAAGCACACATGAATCCTTGCATGCTCAGGGGAGACCTAAGCAAGGCAACATCACAGAGAATCACAGGCTGTCACAGCCCTCTCCTGTCTCCCCAGCATGCACACAACCACAAACATTCGAATGCAGGATTTTCTGCAGGTATTAAGTTCCTCTGAGTTTATCTGAGAGCAGGCTGCTCTAGTTAAAATAACACTGTGCAGCAGAACAGAAAATAAGATGTCACGGCAAACTAAACATCTTCACTTTCACAACATACTAAAAAGCTCTGGGGTGAGTAGAGATGGGCTAACAGCAACGGGACCATGCAGCCCTGCCTGGCCCCTTGATGGGTGGGTTTAACTGGTCATGCATTTCTATCTTGTCATCATTCCCAGGGAAGAGCTGGGTGAGATGGGCACAGGCCAATCCTATCTTCTAAGACATCTTTAATTTTTGCTACTAAAGAATACATTTCATTTGCAGTAACATCTTATTTTCTGTTCCACTGCACAATTTTATTCTAACTAAGGTGGTTTTCTCCTGGATAAGCTCTGAAGAATACTCTACCTTTCTTTTCAGTAAGAAGAGCTTTAGAAATCTTGCTTTTATTTATTGGTTCATTTTATTTCCTGTTCTTTTTCTGCCATGTTTAGTATGACTGAGTGACCAATTCAAAAAAAATGGAAAACTTGTGTGGATTGTGTAATAAAGCAGAGCAGGTTACTGAAGGCTCTGTATTATGCTTTCAATATTCTTTACAAAATACAGATTTGAAATAGAGATATGCCGAATAAGATGGGTCGCTGATATTTAATTTCAGTTCATATTACTGCTATGAATAGGAACAGTCACCAGCATATATCTACTGAAACATCCACGGGGAATAAACTCTTTGGAACAGCCCTGATGTTCCGTGTAAATACAAACCAGAGCCTTGGAAACTTTCCTTTCCAACATCAGGAGATGAAGCTGCAAGATCTCTGGGGCAGGAACTGTCACTTGCAATATGCATTGTCCAGTGCCTGGTGTGAAGACATCAACCCTCCTGCTCTTGGGATGGGGTAAAATTGACAATACACCTTCCAGCTGCACCTCCCCTTCTCTTCTTGGTTGAGGGTCACCACACATCACCCCACTGCTTCATTTCCACTTTCGAGGAAACCAACAATGATTCAACAGAATACTTTGCCCAATAAATATTGCATTCCTGTCTGTGTGTATGGTGTATGTTCACACAGTATCTGTTTTGCTGAGAAACCCATCCCAACCCAGCATGTCTCCTACACAGTTTCCTTCATGGACATCTTTCTGCATACCATATTTGCTTTATTTTCCCCTTTCTGCACTGATATTGCAGATCTAGCACAACAGTTGCTTGAGTGCAAGGAGAAAGGATAGTAATGAGGAGGCTGTTTTCTCTGTGTAAGGGATACTGCAACTGCGTGATCTGCAGAGACGGGCATCTAAGGAAATGGCACCACCTTGATAGGGGAGCACCAGTGATATGTAAGACAGTGAGAAGCTTATTTTCACCTCTTTTTTGTGGGAGTTGGCTGAGACAGAGTGTGGTTACAGTGTAACCCTACTTCTGAGCAATGGAGTTTTTTTGGGGCCATCTGCAGGTGTTTCATGCCCTATTTCTGTGCTAGCACAATGGCAGCACTGCTCTGTACAGGTAAAAAGTTCAGCAGCTTATGGAGAAAATGTTATTCCCCAGCAGCTGCTCATGAATTCTTATGTGCCAGCAGCAGTGCATGAACCATTCTTTGTTGTGAGATAAAATCTGACAGAAAAGCATAGCTCCTGACAGAAAAATCTGATGCAATTAAGTTTCTGTGCACAGCTCATAAACTTTGATATGGCAAATAATGGCTAAAATTGATCTTAAATCCAACATTAAAAAAAGGACCCAAACCCCCCACGTTCCACCAAATCGACTCCAGGTATCCATCTATGCTGACTTTGTATAGGCAGGTCATGTTTTTCTTTTAAAGAGAAATATTAGTCAACAGAGGGAAAAAATAGGACAGTATGGATGAATTCCAGGCAAAGGTGAGCCTCTTGCACTGCTTGGAATTAGCAAAAACTGATTCTGTGGAAAAAGGTAAACAGGAATGACACAGGCTAGCCTTGAGTGATTTCTCTTCTTGGGTCAACCACTTAAATAAAGCCAAAACCATATACTTAATTTTATAACCAGTTTAGTCACAGCTTTAACTGGGAAGTCACTACCAGACACATTTGTGTCTCTGCCGTGTTTGCATCTTTGATGAAAAGCATATTTTGGAGGCAAACTAAGGTTTCTTGTGTGTGCCGTGTGGGTTAGAGGAACAGGTGAGGGACAGGGACATTGTCAACAGCAATAGCAATGTGATGCTTGCTGGGAGGAGATGGATAAAGAGCATGGGTTGGAGACCAAGCGTGGTCTTCATACTTTTTAGGGTACATAACAAATGGACTATGTGAGCATCCTGAGTACGAAAAAAGACAATTTAGAGAGGGAAAAAGACATTGCACTGAGCAGAGCTTTCTATAGTGTTAGGATATTTTCTGTTTCCAGAAGCTGGGTATGGTGTGGGGCACTACTTTATTCCAACTTAATGCAGTCCGAGTGAGGTGAATGTCAGCATTTGTGGAATAGGCTACTTTATACGTGAACAAAGGTATCCAAAGTTGACTGAAGACCATTCATACTAACTAAAATGCAAACAACATAAAAGAGAGACTAACAAAACAAGAATAAAATAATATTTGGAAGCAATCTCAGCTAAAGAAGGAACATAAGATTCTCTTTTCCCATTCATGCAAAATACAGGGGCATTTTGTTTCCACTACTGTGTGCCTAGAGCCTAATAGTCACTGTATCACCCTATCACTGAGAGGTGGAAACAGACACCTGAGCAAAAGCTGCCTGCAAAGAGGAATTTCCTTAGACACCGCACTTCAGAGATGCTGAATGATCCTATTACAGACTTATCAAAGCAGTGGGGATTAGTAGAGATAAAACAACTTTCAGTACTGGTCTCTGCCTTTCTTTGCTCTTTTGTTTGTCTAAATAGCTGTTTTGGTGAGTGCAGAGAAATAATAGGAGGCAATTATTGCTTCATGTAATGTTCCATGTTTTGTTTTGTAATCCTTCAGTTCTGTTTATTTTCATTTTAAGCAAAAAAGTTCCCCCTGGAATATCATAATCGCCTTTTAGCTTTCCAATGATTTCCTCTTGCAGAAGGGCTCCTGGCTTTGTATGCACCTGATGGCAACACAAGGTTAGCGGCATCCCCAGGGCTTGAGGCATTGAATGCCCGTTGTCTGGGCTGCAGCACTGAGATCCAGACACAAAACAGTGGGAACAAATCCGCCCAGTGCAGAGAGCTCCCTCGCTGGCATCCCTCTGTGGCATCCATGGCTCAGCTCCTTTCACCTTCAGCAACCCAGAGAGAGATTTTGAATAGTACAGAAGAAGCAGAGGAAATCAGAAAGCCTTTCAAAAGCAGCTTTTTGACACCTGTGAAAAATCTGACCTTATTTGAGCTTTTAGTCATCTTTTAGACTCTGAAAATTTCTATCCATCCTCTCCTTAGTAGGTGATCTTGCCTAAAATCTCCTTAGGAAGATCTAGTGGGGGGTTCACTTATGCTTTTCTCCATTTCCTTGCCTTGTCCTCCAGCCTTTCCTTAGGAGGAACAAGACCTCCTAGAAGTGTTCCTGTCCCCTGAGTGCTATTAAGTGGGGTTACTGTGGTCTGGAGATACAGGATTTTTTTGGGGGAAGATTTTGCCCCAGTAAACCTCTGTCAGAACATAGTTCTGCAGGTAGCACTGCGGATTAAAACTGGGGGAACATCAGCTTTTTCTATTGAATACCCCTCCAGAGGCTGAACCAGTTCCCTTTACATTAAGCCCTAAAAGTCAGGTTACAGGAGAAGGCATCCCAGTAGATTAAAGAGCTGGTGCCATCATACATGCTGTGTATGGACTGATTGAGGCACTCCAGAAGTGGGTCTGCTGACTTAGTGTGACTGCCTGGGTCATGAGATAATGAAATCTTATCTTTGTTCTGGAGAAAACGCGCCTGCTCCCTCCTGGAAGTACACAGCCCATGTTTAGAAGGGCAAGAAGAGGGACAGCCCTTTCTGAAGTATGTTTGCATTTGGTGCCACTTTGCACCAAAAAGGACAAAATATCACCTGTTTGCTCCCTCCACTCTTCAAGTCCTTAAAGAAGGGATTTAAGACTACAGAGCTGTCTGGTGATCAGGTACCTCTATAACCACAGTTCACAGACTGCAAAGGCTAAACATATTTAACTTTTGCTCATATCGCACAGATGACTGCCTATAATCACAATAATATCTGCATGACCCTGGGTTGCCAGGCTATAAATATAAGCCTGTGAGCAGTTGGGCAGAAGCTGGAGGATGGACAAATTTAAGCACTTTGCTGGGTCAAGGCCTTAAATGGTGTACAAAGAGTGTATGAAGGTGCCAGGAATGGAAGACCTTCCATAGGCAGCTGGGAAGCAGAGGGTTGGTGCCTGCACAGATACTACTCCAAGGTGGCAGTGTACAACCTCCAGACCCCTCCCACAGCTTAGTCTGGAGCATCACCAAACCCAAAATATACACCTGAGCAGGGATGTGAATCTCACCAATTTGAACTCTACCTATTCTGACACAAAGGCACCCCAAACACTTAACCTAGTTATGCCATTATTTGTTGAAAGTACCACTCCTCAAGGCAACAGGCTTGTGGACTGTTAACTTCAGCACAGGGATGCTCCCATGGACATTAAAAATAAGCTCATGCTTAAGTGTTTTGCTGAGCTGAAAGGGCTTTCCCACTTATGATTTTGAAATTCCAAGGGCAGCTCGCTTGTTGTGCCTGGAGTGTCTTTGTTTCATTCGTGCAAGTTAGTTTTGTCTGGCTCTGTAAATCCTGCAGCTGGTCCTGGGGAATTACACGGGCCAGCACTCAGTGTTGGCTTGGTGGTTTTTCTCTTCTCGCTCATATGCCGACAGCAGTAAACAAAACCGGGTGCCTGTGCTGAGTGCTCATAGCGGATTAAACACCGAGCCTTAACCGATACTTATTGACAGGCTTTCGCAGCAAAGAGAGGACAGGTGACAATATTCAAGAAATATACATAATAAAGCTTTGGAGAAGTGTACTTGGAAGCTGGGGGTGGGGGATAGGAGACAGGAAAATAATGCATAATTCACAAGGCAAATTAATCAGTCCTCTTTCCTCTGCCTGTTGCAATTACATGGAATACTAGTAACCATGAGGTTACTATTTATTGTTATTATTATTACTATTATACCAGGAGGCTGAACAGTGGGGATAGTGATATCTGAATGAGGACGAACTGAAAGCTGCAGTCACATTTAGAGAGGTGCCTCACCAAGATTTCTATCTAGTTGTGCTTTCATTGTGGAAAGGGCTTTTTTTCTTTTTTAATTCTTTCCCCTTTAGATTGGTCGGGAGTTGTGGAAAACGGAGGGCGGGGGGTGGTGAGCGTTAGAGCAGAGAGATTGGGTAAAATTATTTTCCTTCATGCTTGGCTAGGCCCCAGTGTGAAAAAGGGGACCCAGCTTAGGGCTGGTGGGAGATTGCAGATAAAAGCAGCTTCATTTCTAACTGACCTTCCGTGCGTTTGGCCTGGCTGGGGAAAGGTGGGGGAAGGAACAATGAGAGCCACCTCCAGAAAAACCATCCCTCAGTACCTACACCAGGATCCAGTGAAATGAGGTGGGGAAAAAACAAAAGCAAGAGGCAGGGCTTTGCCTGGAAAGGCTCTTGATAACCTCCATAGGAAGGGAGTCATGGAGCGGGGAGCAGAGGGCATTGTTCTGGCTGGGGGCACAGGGAGCCTCAGTGACATGTCACGGTGTGGGGTCCATGCAGGCATCAGAACCATATTCCAAAGGCTGTCAAAGCAGAAGTCAACTCTCAAAGCAGCCAGAGGATCTAAAGAAGTCAAACCTAAGTTATGGTTCAACAAAAGATTTCATCCAACACTTGTCATCCGTTATTAGCAAGAATGGGTGAAGGCTTGAAACACATGAACAAGCACCCCCCTCACCCAAACTTTGTACATCAAGACCCTTTGGAAAACATATGCGTTTTATATCTTTGGAGGAAACAAAACTTTGCATTACGTTGAATGTGATGTGAACTGAATGAAGGGTCTGATGGAGGATGCAGGGTGCACGCAGTCCTGATTGATGCAGGTGGTCCTGACAGGTACAGGTGATCCTGATTGGTGCAGGTGAACGAAGTTCACCAATAGCTTGATGGGCTTAAATGGGTCTCAGAAAGGCTTCTTTTCTTTTGCTTTAGAATGGTGCTGGTGCTTGCTGGATCGTTCCTGGAGGTGAGGTGGTCTCTGCTGTGTGTTCTGGAGGAGAGATGTTTCTTTATGCAGACCTGGAGTAGCCACTTTTTTTTTTTCTCTCCAGCTCTCAAGCATAGCATTGTCTCTTGCTTTTCCATTGTGCAGGGTAAGACTAACCTGGTAATCATTGTCTTAGTAGAACAGTGTCTTACTAGGTTTAATAGTCTATGGCAAACACTATTTGAGGGGGGGTGTGCTTCTTGTAAGGGTGGGCAAATCTACCTACGGTAAAAGTAGATGTGAGTCTTTTGGGACAGAAATAGCTATAATCCTGCTGTGTTCAGAAAAGAGGCCCGGGCTGTCTGTGGTGTCAGATCTTGCTGCTGCTTTGAATTCCTCTTTCATATCCCTGAGCAGTTGGGGTGTTGCTTCAAGAAGGGTTTTTTTGCACTGAGTTGCACTAAGAGCCACTACAGGCTCTTAGATTCTAGTGCCCTGATGATGAAGGTAATAAGCATATATTGCTCTTTTTTCCACTTCAGTGACTGCCATGAGAACTCAAAGTGCAGATCCTTCCTGGTATGTGTATGATGATCACAGGGTGGGATTCATTCAGTGATTTCCTTTAGATGACTACAGAAGCTCTTTCTTGCCCTAAATCCTAGGCTTGTTTCTCCACTTTGCATAACGCTCTCAGCACCTGGAGGTCCTAATGGCAATTTCAAGCTCTCATTGATGGCAATGTAGCACCATCATTCTCTTGTTTGCAAAGCATCTGCAAGCCCAGTTAATTCTTCTGTTTAAGTGCTGATATTGTCCTGGAGCTCTTTAGCACCTTTGTCTGTAGGTTCCTTGTGTGTATTTATATTTTGGTGAAGAACTGAGGTGATGTCTGGAGGCTTGCACAGGGAAGAGCCTGTGACCTGAAAATTCCTTCTTTTCACCCACATAAGGCTCAAAAGCCAAATGTAGAATCTATCAGCAGAGCACCTTTCTTTGTGCTCAGACTGTTTTTAGAAGCAGAGTTGAGACAGAAAGTAGCTGTGAATATGCTTCCTTGTTTTTTTGCTTTGTATGTAAAATCAAAAAGGGGAATAAACCCTCTTTTAACTTAAATCTCCACAGACGTAAGAGGCTCATCAGACTTTGGTGCTGCTCTTTGTGGTGTCTGTACTCAGATGACTGTTTTGCTGAAATGCTGAAGACATCTTTCAGGTTTCTGGCCCTTAGCATAGTCCAGCCAGAATATGCTCTCAGAGACACCTGCTCCAAGACAGTGCTGGACAGTGCAATTAGAACAAAAGGTCTCTAATTAGACAACAAACATGGTTTTGGATTATCCTACATTGGAGAGGGGAGGAGGGCTTTTGCTCTGCTTGCATATAAATGGTGTTGGTAATTAGATTATTTCCTGAACTTTTCTTTGGAATGCACTGGAAGTTGAGCAATTGTCTCCCTTGGAAGCCTTGGGTTGTTATTTCCATTAAACTCGAAGTATTACAACTTCAAACGTAAACATCAGGTACATTTCAGCTGGCTTCCCAGCTGAAGCTTTCCCAAGAGACTTCATTGTGTCTCCTTCAAAAGGCCTGCATGTGAAAACAGCTAACAGAGGCATGCTCTTGGGTATACAATGGTTTCTGTATATAAAATGAAAGATGTAACACTTCCTTCTGCTTCTACCGAGAGCTCTTCCAGGCTCCCGCCATCAAGAACTAGGCTCAGCTTGTAGGCAACTTTGTTGAACTACCTGGGTGCAGGATTAAGCTGAAATAGGGGAGGTTTTGCTGAGCAATCTGCCCTGTTGCCTGGGACTGCAGGGAGGTCCAGGGGTGCAGATGGGTCATCTCTTTGAGATGCCTTATACTGTTGAGCTCGGAAGACCTCCAGAAGCTACCCACTGGATGTTTCTGACTGCTGGTAGTTCCTGTGCTCCCTTTAGGATCCCCAAAGTTCTGCAAATTTCTATTGCTTCAGATGCTCTGTCCTCACCCTTGGCTTCCCCTGACTAGAGGACAAGGACCAGCCCAGTGAGTCCTTTAGATAAAAAAGATGAGGAATAAGAATTTCTTGTTCTCTTTCACAAAAAACAAAAGCAGGTTTGTGAATTCTCCGGAGTAGAAACTGCGCCTGCCAGTCTGTTTTCTCATGCCTCAGCTCCATGAAGTACTTCAGCACAATTCTAACTTGAATTGCACGAGTTTTCCTGCCTGGCTTCAGTTGGATGACTCATGGGTTTCTAAGTTGGTCACATACTTCAGGGTCTTGCTGAATTGAGTGGAGCCCTCCAGCTCAAGGATGAAAACTCAGAGCTAGTGCCAAAGAGATGCTAGCTCTGATTAGCAGAGCAGCTGGTTCTTCAGCATCTTGCCATCTTCCCTTCAAAACCTGCCTCCTGCCCAAGCTCATGTCAAAATGTTCTGCTTTGGAAGTTGTATTACAGTTTTGTTTGATGAATAGAAGTACAGAGATGTGCTAGGTACTTCATAATGTTTCACATGAGAAACTAGTTAAGATCTTTTTAGCTCAGAAAAAAAAAAAAATGTTTACTCAATGTCTTGTTAATCTTTTGTTGTCTGGCTGAAGAAAATATTCTTGCATACCTGAGTTTGCCTGAAACTTTATTTCCAATCTTAGGCATTACAGGCAAAGTTAAGAGAACCCTGATTTTGAGTTAAGTTGGAGAGACACTTTTGGTCAAATATTGAAGCTGATGAACTCTCCTGGCAGTAGACTCCCATGTTGACCCTGAGTGGGCTGCAGTGGTGGGAGGAGAATTCCTTGACTTTTGCACTGTCAGCACCAGAGGAATAGCAAATGCACTTGCAGGACCAAGAGTTCACTAGGCTGTAAACTCAAATCTGCACACTCAGTGTTGCCTCCCCCTGGTGCTTTCAAGTTTCCAAGGGACATTTTAGCTGGTTTTCATAATTTCACTTTAGGTCTTAGCCATCTTCTAGGAAGCCTAATGAGATCCTTTGTCCCACTCCTTGCAGACACTGGGTTTCTCACTCCTTCTGCTTGTCTTGAGTCAGGTGTCTGCTCAAGCCTGCACATGAAACGCAGAACGTAGCCTGAATTTCTCCTGTTTCTGCCCAGGGAAATAATGCAAATCACTTTATACCACCTTTCACCAAAGGAGAAGAGCAGTGAAGTTTGGTTATATCCTGGGGAAGGATTTTGAGGTATATACTCTGGTCCTGTTTTTAGGTCCTCAAGACAAATGAAAACAGTTGTTCACCCATGTAAGCTAGGCAGAGCCTGAGGGGCTCTTAGACATGGGCAGCAGGGCAAATGCTGTTGTTTTTCCCTCCTGTTCTCATTAATAACAGCTGACTGCCCTGTTCCTGCTTTACCCCACAAGTCCTCTTTAATGTCAGCAAAGCCTTCTAGCTAACATAGAGTTTTAAAATAAAAAAAAAAAAAAAAAGAAAAATTACTTGTTATCAGTCCAATTTCTATAAGAGGAAATTCTATTAAACCTCCAGAAGAAAGTGCATTATAGCTGTACTTCCAGAAGCAGACCCTTGAATAAACTTTTTTAGTTATTTCACATAACTTCCATTATGACTGTCATTATGAAGCAGATGAACATTTTCTTGAACAATTAGGTGCGGGTGTGTGGAATAAAGACTGTAGTTCGCCTGAGATCATTGAAACCTATCTGTTTGGGTGATTCATTTTCTTCCAACTAGGCTGCCCATAATAAGCTTTTCTTCCCAGGCTTTGTCTTGCTTCGCATTTCAGTCGACCACAATGCCCAAAGAATTGAAAGAATGTCTTTCCCCATGTCCTTGTGCTGCGACTGAGCCTGGCAAACAAAAATAAAAGATTTTTTTTTTTTTAAGCAGAAAAGAGAAAGAGGCAGCAGAGCAGATTAAAAATAAAACAAGTGCTGTTCCTTGTGGTGATGGTAACTTGGGGCATGAGGGCCTTGAGAAATGTTGCAGAGTAAAGGAGGGGCAATGGGTTCTTTCTGCTTTTAGTTGAGAGTGAAAAGACATCTGGGTGCATAAGAGATGGGTGGCAGAATACCTCCCATTTTGGCCTGGTGACTGTATCAGATGGAACCATGTGCAGGCATGGGGATGCACAGAAGACCTAATCTCCTGCTTCTATGTCTACAGTAACCTATGTTAGTAAAGTGTTCCTGGTGTCTGGTGGAAAATTCCACTATCCAGTATGCATGTGTGTTACAAAGGTTTAACACCTGATATGCAGAGCTGAGACCAAGCAAATGGTATGGAAAATATCTTTGCAAATACCAGGTGTCCTCTCTCCGTCTTCCCTATGCCCTCACCCCATGGTCTGGGACTGCCAATAGTGGTGCAACAAGCCCAGCTTAATGCTCTGCTCAGTTCACTATTTCCCAACAGCTTTTCTTTGGAGCTGATGAGGACATTGTTTTGCCAACCAGGCTCTGCTGTTGATGCATCCAGCAGCAAGGAGCCCCAGCAGGTTCCAGTGTCTGTCCTGGTAAATCATCTCCTCCTCAGCACGTTTCCTTCTCCCTAAGGGCAGCAGCTTTACCCTGCATATAAAAGTGCAGCTTACTCCTCCCATACTCCATACTGCACAGACTGCTTTAGCAACTTCAATTTCAAGTGAATTAACCTGAATTTCCTTGTTTTGATAGTTGCCTTAAACCATGCTGTGAAATCACGACTGCACCTTATACTCTGCTCTTTAGAGAGCTTGTAAAGCAGTTAGGTGTTTTTTCCTGCACAAACAATGTACATAAATATACCTGGATAATGAGAGATGACAAGCAGATTTATTGAGGATGTTATCACTTGACAATCGAGTAGGCTTGTAGTGGGCTAAAGCCATATCTCCATTGTTCATCCAAAATTAAACATCAGGCTACTAGGTGATCCCTTGCTGTTTTACCTCTTGTTGCAAGCAAAACAATGGTAGTACAGCTAAAACTCATGTCTAGTGGCTACGACTGTAAGTGTTTCATTATGGTTATCGCCCAAGTCTACACAGCAGCCTGATATTTAGTCTGTACTGCTGCAAATGATATGGAAATCTCCTGGCCACCTCTAAGAACTCTTTGTATATCAGCTTGTAAGTTAAGAAATTGCTAGAGAGCCTAAGAAAATAAAGAGCTTTCTTTTAAAACAGCAGAAGCAGCTGACTTGGGGTCTGCCCTGGCTTCTTGTGGATATATATATATTAACAGGGACTGAATTGAATGGAAGCTACTGGAGAATGTGAGGCAAGGGAAAATGTTTTCATAAGAAAAAGAAGTGGTAAAACTTAAGGGAGAAAGCAGAGAATGTGAGACCTTGAACCGTGCCTCTTCGGAGAGGGGGGAATAAAAAGGAAAAAAAGTGCCCGCTTGAATAATGGACTAACTAGTGACCTTGAACATATATGGTGTGCATAATGAGAGTGAAACAAAGGAACCTCTGAATATGAGGCATTCTTAGACTGGAGAATAATAATCACAAGAGGCAAATTTATTTATTTATTTTTAAGAAGACATATAATATAACAGAAGTAATGGGGACCTGAACCAATCTGAGATGAGAAAAATGCATGAAGGGGTTTAGCAACAGACTAGGCTCATGAATGGCCTAGTTACTGCCTGCAGCAAAGCCAAGATTTTCTTTCTGCTCCAGGAGGATTTTATTGATGTTTGCTGTCTTTGCCTATGTATAAACTCCACTTCTTCCTCAGATCACTGGCCAAATTTAGGAAGCGGATAGTTTCTCAGCTCAGTTCTGCTACTCAGCCATACCCAGTCCTCGTTATGCCCTCCTTGTAATTGCAGCCCTACTCCAGCACAGTGGCTAGTATGGGTTGGTGTCACCTATTGAAGCTCTGGGGTGGCATCAGTTCACACTAGTGAAGGATGTGCCTTGATGTTCATCGCTGGGCTCAGTGGATCTGACAGGTTCAGCAGATGTATGGGTTCCCACTGGCATTAAGGAATAATGCTCCCAGTTTACCAGTGTTCGCAGGTGGTGGGAAGTAATGTACATCAAAGTGAAATACCAATGGCTCTTGTACTGCTTTGCCAGTGTATTACAGCACATCAGATGAGTGGTGGCAACCTCTTAAGCCAGCTTGATCACTTGCTTGATATCCGCTTCTTGATTTCTTTGCTTGTGGATTGTCTATTTCTTGCTTTCTTGTTCTGAATGCAGCTCTAACATAGTACTCACCTGAAGGTAAAGTCCCTGACCATACTGTAGGCTCCTTTTTTCATTAGGTATGAGTTTTGCAGGATATTTAACTCCAACAGTGAGATACTTTGTACTTTTCTTGACCAAATCCTGTATGCTGTAGTCCTTTATAACTGTCATTCACAGCTACTTATGATTTGACTTGATTACCTCCATGAAAAATGTCTTCACTGGTGATCTGCAAAAGGCATTTAAGATGTAAGACTCCTTTCTGAAGTGCTCCTTTGCATGTAATCCTAGTTTTGTTTCTTAATAAACAGTTACCTCTTTATATTGATGATATATATATTGATCTCCCCTCAGAGGCTGGGAGAGATGTTTTACTCTAGCTTTCCTCCTCATCCCTTCTGTCCTCAGAGCTTCTGAGCTTGTCCTCTAGGATGCTCCTCTAATGCTGTTGCCTGCACTGAATGCACACAATCACTACCTCACACCCCCACAAGTGGACTGACTCTACCACCTCCCACTGCTCTCATCTGCCCAGAATAGGACCATCTGAGAATGAGTTTCTCTGTTCACATTGGAGATGGGATTTTCCAGGACCTCTGTGTTATGGATGTAGCTGGCACTGTTTGCGTACATGCAGGTTTATTACATGGGCAGATGTTTGCTGTATCTATGCCTAAACCTTGTTTCTGCAAACTGGCACTAGAAGGCTGCATACAATGGGGTTTGTAGGGCAAATAGGTCTTCTTCTCCCAACCCTGGCTGAAGCCACTAATGACTGATACAGAAAGATCAGACACACTGATGTGGCTTTTGCCAAACTTTGCAAAGCCAGTGAGGCTGGACTTTTTTGTTGGTTTACATCCCACAAGAAAGCCACTTGGCTGTTGGATCCTTCTGATGGAGGACCCATTCCTTCACACAGTCCAGCAGGCCTCTGCCTATTTCCCCCTCTGCCTGTCTCCAACTGCTTTGTGTGGATCCTTGTGTTGTCCCCAGTTCTTCACACCACAAAAGATTAAAGATAATACTAATACTAATAATACAAAAATGCCCTTCTGAGAATGGCCTGCCAGCTGGTATTATGCTATATAAAGACTCTGTGAAATAGCTTGGGTAATTTACACTCATTAGGAGGAGAATGCAGTAGATTAAAGGTAGCAAGGGTGAATAGCTTCCCATTTTTGTCAAACTTGCCTAACCTTTTATTCACCTGCTGAAGCCATTATTTTATAATAATAAAAAAGAGGAGAAAGAGCCTTGCATGAACTTGGGGAGAAAGAGGGAGAGTGCAAGCTAGAAGCTATTTTCTCAAGAGAGAGAAATACTGCACTATAGATTAAAGGTGAAAAGACAGCCCTTATTTAAATCAATCCACCTCTCCGAAGCATATTTATTCACAGATTAATTAGAGTTGCAAATGAAAATGATCTGGTTGGTGGGAACATTATTGAGGCCTTTAAAGTGTGGGAGTGAAGATTAAAAGGAAGCACACTTACCCTTTCCTTGTGATCTAAAGAGGAGATCAAAAGAGTCGGTGTCAAATTAACAGCCCTGATGATTTCTCTCTTCTAGTCCTCAGTTTATTATCTAAGGCTCATGTTGATACATGCCAGATGAAGACCTGCTTTCCAAAGCAGCTGGTGCACGAAGTGTGTAGAGACCCTTTAGACAATTCAGATCAGCTAGGAAGGTCTGCAGCTACCTGACTAGGGTTTGGGTAGTGAGTGTGTATGAAGGAGGAAAGCCTTAAAACTCTGCCTGTCAGATGATATGGGAGCAAGCCTTCATTTTACATCTTGAAGTTTTGTAGGGAGTTGTTCAAGCTGCAATAACATTGGAAAACCAGCCTGCACATTAGTTTACGTAGTCTGTAGTTAAAAGAGTTTAATTGAATGCCCAGCCTCTTGTGAAGCTGTGGGATGGATTTGGGACTTGCTGTTGGATAAGAAACATCTTCCTCTCCTCATCTTGCCCCATGGAGCATGATGTCCATTTGAAAAAAAAATTCCTATCAGAGAAAGCAAGTTCACAGCTTGCTCTCTGCAACCTTAGGCTTGAGAACAGCTCTGCTCAAAGAATCATCTCAAAAAGACCAGAAATAAGTTCTCCTTCCTGAGATTTTTCAGAGCACGAAAGCTGTGTTTAAACATAATAACAGGGACCATTTTACAAAAAAAGTTCATCTTCGTATCTTTAAAAAACCACCCTGAGTGTTCATGTATAAGTAAAAACCAAAACAAAACACAACAAAAAAAATGTGCAAGAATAGTATGCTGAGAACATATTCCCTAAGCATATCTCAATTTTATCTGAGTTTTGAAGGCTGGAAAAGAAACATCACCAATAATCTTGTTTTTCTTGTATGGTGATCTTACCTGTGCAATGAATGTTGAATAAGCTGACCTCTCTTGCCCCAGACTGGCTCTGCTCTGGTGTTCTGGATTTGTCCCCATGTGTCTAGAGGGGATAATGGGAGCAGTAGTGTAGACAAGGTTCAAGGAGTCATCCAATTGGATGATGACAAATTAAAAGGTATCTCTCAGTTTGCAAGCATGCCAAAATATTACAGATGCTGCAGAAGAAACAAAAATGCACTTACTGCAGTAGTTCATTAACTTTTCTCTGAGCCCTGTTAGAAACAAGTGAGAAAGGAAAAACCAGTTGAATTCCTGTCTGCTACCAGCATGGGCAGCACAGAATGTCCCTGAAGCACTTATAGGAAGGGGAAGAAGCAGCAACTCAATGTACTTACTGGCTTTTTCTGAAGCCAGGCAAAAGCTTTCATTAAGGACAACTGTTTGGGCCTTTTCCTTTTGCTCAGTGCCTGATACAAGGGCTGACCATTACTTCAGATGAAGTAGAAGGGAAAGGCAGCCCAGAGAACTCTGTTGAGCTGCACCAGAGGATTGTCTCAGGGTCTGGACCTGCTTTGGGGGCAGATGGTTGAGTGATAGGAACAAGGAAAGCCTTGGCTTTTGTACCAGCTGCAAGGGTTGGCAGTCTTGTATCAGTAGGTGCTGGTGAGCCCAAATATCCAGATGATATGATTTGCAGTCCTGTGCTGTATCAGGAGGAAATTAACTGTCTGTGCTACAGCCACAGGAGGTGGCTACTTTTCTGAAACCGATCCCTGAAAGGTATTGAATGACAACGTAGTCCATCTCTGCTCCTAATGCTTAGGTCTATGCACAGAAGATGCCTGCCCTCAGCTCCTGAAATGTAGTGGTTTTCCTTAAGTTTGAAGTGGGAGGTGTGAGATGGCTCCTAATGGCATGGCATGTTTGAGGCTGAAAGGCTGGCTCCTCTGCAGAAGACTCAGCTACCCCAGGGCAGAATGAACCATGAGCAATGCTCCAACCAGGAGTAAATCCTAGATGGCAGCTAACAGAAGATGGGGTATTTTTCCACCTATTTCTTCATTACCATACATCTCTTAATTTGCTGAGTTACCCCTCTGGGATTTACCATGTCTCTGTGTACTCCAGTTTTTCCTCACAGTTGAATTCTTCCACCATCAGACACCTTGATTCTCCTGCTTGCTGTATGAGGAACAACAGTTTCACTGGTGGGGGGAAGGCAGAATTCCAGCTCTAAGTTTTTGCTTTATTTTTATTCTTTGTCAATCCCTGCTCCATTAACCTTGCATGTCTCTCTACAGCCATGTAAGTGTGGCATGCTCTGTCTTCTGCTTGTCAATACCAAGCTATAAATGCAAGCTGTAGGTACTCAGGCATCAGGGGCTCTGCATGTGTTCTGGCCATACAAAAAGTTGGCTTCCCCAGCCCGAAGGTGGACTCAAGACACTTGTTCTAGACTATGTGGATGCAGCCAGACTTCCTCCTCTTCTGCAAGGTGAATGGGCACTGTGTCTGTGACAAGCATTTTACTCATGGGGCTGGTTCCTTCTTGAACTCTGCTGTATGGTCAGAAAAGCCTAGCCGTGAAGATTTCTATGGAAGGGGTCAGCTCTGTGTTAGTAACTTGGGAACCTTTCTGCAGTGGCTAAAATAGCATTTTTCAGTTTAAAGCATCCACTTTTCTCCTTGAAACAAAGTTTGCATTTGCATGTGGATGAAAATGAGAAATGTAATAAGGTAGGGGTTTTTTGACTGTAAATATTTCATTTCTGGTTTGGTAAAACAGCATCTGTGCACACAAAGCCACAGTTTGTGTCGAGTTTTCTGTTCTTAATTTGGGTTTGGTTTTGACCATGTAGGACAAACATTTTGCATCTGAAAGATTTAAATGAGTCAGGAGACTTGTTCACCTCCCAGCTCTGCTGATAGGTTCCAGGGTGTTTTCAGATGCTTTCCTGAATTGATGATTTCTAGGTCAAGGAGAGTGTTATGTTTTTTTGACCGTTTGTCTTCTGCTAATCGCTGTCAGCCTGGAGATTTATGCATTGATAGTGATGGCAGATGGGGTCACTTTTAATAGGAACTCACATACCAAACAGTGAAAGGCATGTTGGGGTGTACAGCATAGGGAGCTTTTACCAGGTAGGCTGCAAATAATCTGGGACTCCACTGCACTAGAAACATTTGTTTTTAATACAAGTCCCTAAATTGAAGCTGCTTTATTTTTCTTGGAATAAATGCATTTACATACACTTTTTCTTTTTGAAAGTGTTAATAGGAAATGGTCACATTTGTTGGCAGCTTCTGTGATTGCCTGTGTCTGCCTACATGCTTCACACACACTTCATGTGTGTAGCTGGTCCTGCACTATGAACGGTGAAACTGGTTCATGGGTTCTCCAGCTGTACTCTAAAAATGTGATCACTTCCTGCAATACAGACCTCTGGAACCAAATAGCAAAGCATTTGCTCATATTCTGGCTTCTTTTTCTAGCGAAATGAAAATCTGCACCTGAGAGAGGAAATCTAGAATTGTCAAGAATGACAGAACAAATCACTGCACCTAAGTGGTATTTTTTACTAGGCTTAAAGGGAATGGACCCCCTTTCAGTCTTTATGCTAGTATTGTGGTATATGTGAAACTAAAATTCCTAGAAAATTCCATGTCTTAATTTCTTTAGACATTTTCAGGAGCGTATAAATTGAATTGCATTTTTCTGTGTGGTGAATGTGATGATTTAAAGGATCATGATGTGCTTCCTAATTTTTGTAGCCTGCTTACAAAATCAGACTAGAGTTACAGGTATAACCTAGGTGTGTGAAAGGATGCTCCTCATGCAGCTGTTGTGGTTTTTGCTTGTGAACTTTACAGTAAGTTTATCTTGAACATCCCCATTCATTGTTAATGAAGAAAATTAGTCTTTTGAATATATGTCTCCCTCGTGTGACATTCCCATCTGTCAACAGCATTTTCAAACTTGCCATTTTCAGGCCTCTTCGTAGTTTAAGTCTATTCTCTCTTAGTTGCTGTTTTTCCCTCGTCTCATCTTTTACCTTACCAAGCACATCCTCTTGTTTCTCTCCCCCTTTTTTTTTCGTCCCATAATATTGTACCATTTTCCTACACAGATGTGGGAAGGCAGGAATATCTCTACAAGTTCTTTTTTTAAAATGGCATGAACAAATTAACTTTAACCAAAGAATTGTGTTTCAGGACAACTTCCTAATGATTTTTGGAGTGGGGAATTGTGTCCTTGAGTCCTGCAGCAACCCCAAAATGCATGATTTGTGAGCATAAGGTTGTATTCTATTTTCCTAATGAAAACTCCATGTTATGCATCAGTTAACCTTGCCGCATGCTAGGTTAGGTGTTTGCTTTAGAGAGGATGTGATCCTACAGCTTTGCTCCATTATGGAGGGGCTTCTTTGCCATGAATGTGAACAACTGGTGCAGAGTATTGTTGGATTCAGCAGGTTGAAAGGTATAGAAAAAAGCTTCTTGCATCCTGTAACCTCAGGCTATTCCTTTGCTTTGTGGTTCTCAGATGCTCAGGATGTGTTCTCCCACATCCTCTTTTACTGTTTGCTGCTTTGGTAGCTCTGTGTTTGAGGGCCTGAGATGCGCAAGCACATTTTGCTGTCCTCTGGTTTTGAGCAAGTGCCTTGTTGTGGCAGGAGGTGTTTGTGTGGTGGGACAATGTACATTGAAGGGGTTAAATCAGCTGAGCCACTATCATGTCAAATGGTGGATTTATTTTCAGATCCCTGAATGTTAAATCGGGTAAACCAACAAACCAGCCTGTGGACCATGATTATGCAGCCACCAGCTGTCATCATTGTCTATGTGACATCTGGAGAGCATCCCATCCTGGTCTGGTAGGTTAGAAGAGTGCTAGAAAAGTGGAAGTGAGATATCCTAGCCAGAAAGCACATCCTGAGAAGAGAAGTGAGGGTCCTCTATCCCACTTTGAAGCAACCAAGAACAAGCATTTTGTGAATAGGTATTGAAAAGAAAAGGAAAAAAAATAACCCTCCAAGCACTCTTTGAAAGCTCCTGAGCACTGGAGTGATGCAGAGCTCTGGTTAATGGACACTCCCTGAGGTTTCCCCTCCCATGTACCACAATTGATTGCAGTGAGATTACGATGCCATTAAA
Organism: Psilopsiagon aymara; assembly: GCA_024733675.1. Classification (NCBI taxonomy): domain Eukaryota; kingdom Metazoa; phylum Chordata; class Aves; order Psittaciformes; family Psittacidae; genus Psilopsiagon; species Psilopsiagon aymara. The sequence continues at coordinate 30,007 of JANRGW010033493.1, forward strand.
ATTCACTCTGCCCATAAACTAATGCTGTGGAAAATGCTGACGTTTATAGCAGCTCCTACAAGAGACATATTTCAGTATGAAAGTGAGTCCTAATGCAAGAACTTTATTTAGGTAAAACAACATCCAGGGAGGGGGAAGAGGAGGAGGAGGAGAGGTAGTGGCAATTGCAGAGAATTTTATTCCTTTCAACTAATGGGTATATGGATGCTAAATTTAAAAGACATTTTTAATAAATCTATTGGCCTTTGACAAAATCAATCCAAACCCCATAAACCAAGAAGTCACCCACTTGGTATTAATGAGGCTACATTTGCATTTATTTTTCCTTTACACTAGACAAACCATTAATTTCCTGTTTATGCTTCCTTTGAAGTCTGAATGCTTGTAGATAGATGGCCACATCAAGTCTCCTGCTGCTACATTAATATTTTGCTATAAATGATAAATTTGACCATTTTCTACAACACCCCTTTTTTCTTTAAGAAAGCTGAGAAAATGCAAGCAATAAGTCTTAAGCCCCTGAAAGCTTAGCTGTTTTTTTAAATACTCTGCAGTCAGTGATTATTAAAGCAGTCATAGCTTTAACTTTGGGTTGCATTTGATGGGACCCAGTATTTTGCTGCTGTAAGTTGAGAGATGTTCATTAACCAATCAGGGTCGTTCTTTTTTGCCAATCATTTCTCATTTGACTGAAGCAAAAACTGGACACAGCCGAGCCACCTCTGCTTCACCCCATCTCTGGCCTCTGAAGGTCTATTCTTGAATCTTCTGGTTGCTTCCATGCAAGTGAAGTACATCCTTGTGTCCCATCAGGACAGCAAAGGCGCCTTTTTCCAGTTCTACAGTATTTCAGGATGCTCTACGGAGCCAATAGCTTTCTGGGAGTGATTGGTACCAGAAACTCCCCAAAACACCAGCTACTAGAAACAAAGGGGAAAAACTCTTCTGAAAAACTTGCAGGAGTTTAGGATGTTGGGTAGGAGAGGGATTTAACTCCTGCAAGGATTTTGGGGGGCAATTTGTAAGTTTTAGTAACCTGGACCCTTCTCTCAAGTCACAGTCCCAGATCCAGAGACCAGCACAGATTTGGTAATGCTCCATGTCCCCATGCTAGATGTGGGTCTAAGACTGGGCTTCATGAGCTCAATATGGGTGGATTAGTCCTCTGTCAAGTGGATTGTGACAACTGAGAGCCAGGAGAAAGTCCCTGCAGGCAGTGCATGGAGCTGTGTGACAGTAGAGAAAGCCTAGGAAATACCTGAAGTGAAGATTTTGATGGAAGCATTTCCCTGTAGCACATTATAAGGACCTGCTTTGAAGTTTGTATTCGCATTTCAGACATATTGCTGGGCATGGTTAACTGGGCTACTGGAACACTATGGAAGATGCAGTTTTATATTGCTTTGATGGGACTGGAGAGGGGATATCCAGCCCTCTTCTGTCAATCAGGTTAGACCTTCTCCTGAGAGACTCTTGGAGATTGGCCCAGATACTTCTCACAGACTGACTGGACAGTTCTTGCATGATGGCAGCACTTCTGCCCGTGTGCTTTAGCAGGGATTTAGATGCTTGGATTCTAGCAGGCACTCATCTGTGAGAGATTTTGTGGTCTGTTTCTTGATGAAGGTGCCTAAATCCTTCCTTGATGACCCCTTAGGATTTTCAGATCTACCCTCCACCTGTCACTCCTTGTTCTTCAAGAAAAGCACAGACGTGAAATCTTTCAGGATGGCTGCAAGGCATTTTGAAAGAGACAGTGATGTGTTTTGGTGCCTTTGTCTGACAGACCAGAGCTTGGTGCTGCAGGACTGTGCTGCCTTTACTCATGGGGCAGGGTGCTAGACTGTGAGGCAGATTCAGCAGCCTGAGCACAGCCTGGGTCCCAGCCACGGCTGCAGCGAGCTGGGTTTTGGTTCCCTTTTGAAGTCAAGTCCTCTGGCAGCACATCTTTGATCCATGCCCCTTTTCAGCTTTGCTGCTGTCCCCCAGTGACTTGGAGATGCAAAAAATGCATGGATGCAGGGATGTCCAATGCAGTGAGACTATGGATTAAGGGCTCCTTCAGCATTTGCTTTTTCCACTTTCAACAACACCTTTTATCTGTTGTCTGACAGGGTCTCTCAGCAGCTTATGGGGTGGAGGACATGAGCTGAACTTTTCCCCTCTCTCCTAATTAGAATTGTTCCATGCACGCATTTCCTAAACAAGAGGCAGGGAACTGAGCATGAATTAGCAGATTAAATGTAACTTTTTTTAATGAAGCATCTTTTTTAGATCTATGCTGAGGTTAGATTTCATATAACCCTGGTTTATTTTCTTTGTCAGATGGAGTTTATGGAGGAGAGAAGGGATGTTATATCAATAGGGGAGTGGCTATTGACACTTGCTGCTATGAAGTGCCTTTATGTGCTTTCAAATGGCAGGATTATGCTCCTGATGGCTCAGTGCCTGAATTATCTCATGCTCTATTAACAGCCTAGATATGGAGGTGTGAACTGATCTTGGGGATCTGACATGAAAGAGGACTGAGTATTAAATGTGAAAGTTGCACCAACTCTGCTTATTTCTTTGCCTTTTTTTTTAATTGAAGAAACATTCTTATGTCTACAGATATTATTAGATTCAGCCTGCTGGGATTCACACCTTCCTTCCAAAGTGCTTGGCAAAGATTTGTGCAGCACAGTAGTCCCATATATCCCTTGCTAAGAGTTAGACTGCTTAATTCAGGATGCTAGCATGAGAACCTCAAGACTTGTTTTTAATGCTTGTGGTATACTTTCTCATCATCCTCATTCAGCTATTTCTTATTCAGCTCCCAATGTCTGGACTTGAAGGGTGCCTATGTCCAAGATTCATGCCAAACCAGTCGAATGACAAGCGTACTTAAAAAAGAAATAATGCATCAATTCAGGTCAATAAAGGATGTGATGGTTTCAGAAATAACATTGAACTCGTGAGAGTTCTGGGTAAGTTTCCCATCTCAGGCAGCAGCTCTGATAAACATAGTAGAGGCAAGTTTTGTGCCAATGAGCCTCTCCCAGCATCCAAGATCTGTGCCCAGCAGAGGCTTGGTGTTTAGCCCTACTTCAGCCAGCTCCTCTTTTTTGCCTGCCATCCTTCCAGCTGCTCGTATTCTGAAGACAGTAGATGTCATCTGGATGTATCCATGGATTCTTTTTTTCCTTCCCCAACAAGTATGAACATGCTAAAGACCAAGTGATTATAGTAGGTACTTCCCATCAATAATTAGAAATGAAAGCAAGCATGAAATGAATAAGTCTGAGTTATTCTCATGGAAATCTGAAACTCAGACAGGGATTTCTGAAATCAGCCTCTTGACTTTAATTTCACATTGTGGCCCTTTTTCCCCCTATTTTTTCTTTGAAAAAAGGAAAATACGCATCTAGTGTCTAGGCTCTGGGAACCACTCCTACCCCACACTTCTCACTGTCATTAATGCCTCTCATCATTCCTTGGTGATATCAGTGTCAGAAAGGGGCTGAATCTGATGAAGACTCTAGGCAATGGGGATTCTCTCTACCCTTTTCTGCAGGAGCTGTATTCATGCTCTGGGAAGGGAGGTTAGTTGAAGAGGAGAGGTTTCCCAGTAGCCCTCAAAATCTGCCTATGAGCAGAGCTGGGTTTGTAGCCACAAACCAAAGGAAACCTCCCAAGCCACAAAAACAAATGCAGGCACAAAGACCAGCCAATTTTAATGGTGGTGGTTATTAAGGGTTTTGTTGCACCTTGGATATGTTAACTTGTACTGCTCAGGGGCAATGCTATATGCTTGGAATAACCAACCTTACATGAGCAGATCACTTGTTTTCACCTCTAGCCATTGGATCCTCCTCTGATGTTTTGGGGTGTGTGTAAAAGAATATAGTTAACAGCATTGCCACAGCTTTAAGGCTCTGCCAAACTGCAACCTGTGCTGGTTGGAGAAGAAGCAAATCCTGACTAGTTGCTACTATTGGCCCTGATTCTATTCACTGAACAAAATTAAGCAGAACCTCCTCCCTGTAGAGATGATATGACATAGAGGCCATCAACACGTCGGGTGAGGCATCAGAAGATTACTCACTGCTTCACAGATATTTCCATGGAGTGGACATCATCAATAACCTTGTCATTATATGATTCACAATCAGATCTTGGGGCTTGGATTTTAGCTGTTCCATTGGTCGGAGTCATCATTCATTTAGTCCTTGATAGATCAGTGCCAGTTTACTTTGTTCCCACTGTCCCCTGTAGCCAGCATCTACTTGGCTAAGAAAACTTCGAAATGGGGGAGCTCTAAGAGAATTGAGAAGAGTACAATGTCTTTGCTCTACTTCCACTGCAGATTGCAAAGAGAAAGGAAGAAAGAGATCCTGTGTGCTACAGGTTTTCTTTGCTCTTGTCTTCGGCTGTATCCTTGCACAAGAAAATGCTACTTGAGGACTATGGCACCCAAAATCTTTCCCATCCTGCCATAAGCACCGGTAACCTGGTATTCCTACTGTCTATTCCAGGTGCATCCTAGGGAGTTGCAGCAGTGAGTGAGCCAGTGCTCTCGAGTCCTCCCAGTATTTCTGCTAGAGGGGAGATGAGCTGATGGGTTCTGCCTGTCCTTTCAAACCAGAGCCAGAGAGGTAGAAAAGGGGGGAAAAGAGTGGGAATCAGAGACACAAAGACTTGATGGGTTGATAGAAAAGGAGAATAGTACTTTCTTGTCTAATATCTCCTCTTTATTCTGCATCACAATATGTTGAGACTTTCTGACTGGACACAGTGGTGTTGAAATCAAGGCTGAAATTAGTTTTCAGCCATTCATTCACAACTGTTATGTTTAAAAAAAGAAAAAAAAAAAGGGGGGGAAGAGAAGGTGTGGAAACAAAAATAAATACAAAAAGAGAAATGTTAACATGTGTGGCGCAGAATGTATACAGCAGACAAAGCTCTGCTTGTTCTTTGACAATGGCTTTGAAAAGCAAGTGTCATAGTAGCTGTACAAGGTTAAAGCACAGGGACCATTATGTACAAAATGAGTGAGTCTTTATCCAGAGTCTGCTTCAGCTCTTAAGAATGTGCTTCCTATTGTGCCAGTGTTTGCTAGAAGGACTCCATCTATACAATGGAGAAATTTTTCATTCTCACCTTCCCCCAACCTCCATTCCACTGTCCAAATCTACAGTTATGGATATAATACAGACCTCTGGCATTCAAGGTCCTCATTGCCCTATACTTTTGAAACAAAAGCTATTGTGTTGCACCATGAAAGCCTGCTTGAGGCAGAATAAAGCTGTTTAGCAGTGGACCCTGAGAGAATATTTGTGAGGCACTCTGTAAAGTTAAAATCCTGGCAAAAACAAAACACTTCCAATTAATATGTTCTCTCATTTTATTTTGTGGGTTTTGTTTTCCATTTCTCTCTCTCTCTCTCTCTGAGATGCTCAGAGAGATGCCCGTATAAAAAGGCAAGTGACCTGTCCTTGCTTTCATTCTCAAAGGGAGAAGATGGAAAGAGAAGCACGAATGCACAGCTTGGGAGGCAAGCAGTATTATTTTAAAAAAAGGAATAAAATTAGAAACCAGGCCAGGAAGTGTGTTCTTCCCAGTAAGCAGCAGGATATGCAGATGTGCTCTGGAATACGAGATATGAGGCTCAGCTACCCTTTCATTTATTTATTTGGTAGTAACAAGCACAGGTTGCTCTAATAGGAACTATCCCATTCCCAGCTTTTCTATACCTTTCCCCATAGAATATCCAGTGTGCCTCAGGTCTTTCCTTGAGGGAGTATAATGGATGTTAATTTGTTCCTGGGACATGTCTTTTAGACTTCACAGGGTGTAGAGGGGGCATGGAGCCGGTAGCAGTTTCCATTGGTTGCCTGCAACCTGTAAGCCATTATTAAGTCTGCGCAACCAAGTGCATACTGTAGTCACAAAAGTCATCACTAGGAGGTCCTACTGGGACAACCTCACCCCCTTATGTCATAAATATTGTCTCTCTTGGACATTGGTTTCTTCTTTCTGTCGGATGTGTTCCCATGCTTGTGGCATTGTCCTTATTGGCTTGCACGCCTTTCCTGGACCCTGGAAGCAGCAGTGTCTTCCAGTGAGCGAGGCAGTGCAATTCTTGAGTCTGCATGTGTTTGAAATGAGTCAAACGCTGAAAGTTTAAGGAGGTGGCAGGGGAGTTGACTTCCCAGGATGATGATTCTCGCATCTGCACCATAAACAGGGTACGAATGGGGTGGTAGAGGTGGAAACTGCTTAGTCTAAAAGAGAGGTATGCACAAGGGTTATTCTCTTATCTAAGATCTGTATCCTCCATGGCTCAAATTGTCCAGGATCATTAGTGTGTCTTTGTGATTAGAGAGAGACAGTAAAGGGCTGGGGGAGATGACGTGGGGAGGTGGAGAAGAAATAGTTTGGTCTTGATTTTAATGTGGCTGCCTATTTTCTGCACAGAGTTTTGAATTTAGTGCCTATCTGGTGAGTGTGTGGAGCCAGGCAAGGGAAGCTTTGATGCAGTACTTGCTGTGACCCGTTGCAAGCATGACTTTGTGTAAGCAAAGTGTCTTTGAAATCACTGCCTAGCTTACTACTGACACCAGAATTTTAATAAGTCTTTACATCCAGGATGTAGAGATGGCTGAAGTGGAACTGAGGTTGAGGAGGAGGAGTTAAGCCACAGGACCGTGGTGCTTGGATTCCAGCACGTGACAAAGGCTTGGAGTTGTTCTTCCATCCTTGAACACTTAGGTGGTAGCTCAGATGTCAGCTGGGAATCCCCAGGCAAGCATCTTCCAGGCTTCTTTCCAGTGCAACTCCCAAACCCTGATTTTCGCCCTTGCACTAATTGTGTTTTTCATCAGGGCCTGCTCAAAATCTATGAGATGTTTTCACTTCTGCTTTCAGCACTGATTAGAATATGCATTATCAGGTACAGGTATTATATACTAATTATTGAGCTTTGTACATGTACAGTATTGGATAGCATCTATCTGAATGCGAATTATCCACTCTATACTAGGCTCTGAAGTTGTAAACTAAAGACAGCAAAAGAAAGGGCAGTGAGATAAGAAAAGTAAGGGTGACTCACAAATTAATGATGCACAAGATCCCCAAAGTAATGCACAGGTGTTTCCCTATCCACCATTGCAAGGCCCTGAGGATAATAACACTTGGAATGCCAGGGTAAGGACATTGCCACGGCAGCCTCTAGGTATGTACGTGAGCAGTTACAGCGCTGCAAGTGAAAGGCACATCAAAACTGTGCATGGGAGATGACTTCAGCACCACCCATGTTACAGCATACTGCACCATCTCCTGTTTTCTCACCCTCCTCTGTCTCTTACAGTGGGGAGGGACTAAAACAGGGTCTGTATCTCTGGATGTCTTTTATCTGTGTCTCATCAGCAGCATTTTGCTCTTTGGTCTACATTTGCATAGCTATCTGTCCTAGTGTTGTAATTTTTGAAAGTAGTGCCCAGCTTGAGTTTTGGATTTATACTGAACTAGTACATATAGAACTGGTTTTATCACTAATCAGCTTGTCTTGACACTTTGCTATGCAAATTTAAAAAAAATCTAGTGAAGATCCTTGTTTCAAAATTGTTAGCAGCACTTGAGCCTCCTGTTCTATGCTCCTAACTGCATTTGGTTTATGTTGCACTGCAGTCACCTGGATGCTTGTTTATTGCATTTCAGAAGCAGTTGTATTCATTTCACCTTTAATGCAATGTTCTGGATACTTGATCTATTCGCAGATTTTTTGCCTCTTTTTTTTTTTTTTTCTCTGATATTGGTATTAGCAGCCCCCTCTTTCAATGCTGTGACAAGTCTCTCTGGGAGATGCTCCCACTGTGATCCTTGAGGAGTTAATCCCAGCTAACAACTTCTGGACCATTGTCCCACTCCTCTTGCTTTGCTGCAGAGCACAAGCCCAAGAATGCACTAATGCCAGGCATGGGAGAAGCATGGACATCATGGCTTGGAATCTGGACATAGAGGTCTTCTGAGTGAGCGAGCCAACATTTTGGGACACCAAGGTAGAGGGACAACTGCCTTGCTAGTTCCTTCTTCATGACATACTTCCTCCTTTTCCACAGCCCTCCCATCCCTTCACCTTTCTAGGTAAGGAAATGCCTTCCAGAATGAAAACATAGAGGCACAAACAGTTTTTTCTGCCTCTTGAAAAACAGCCACTGGGCAATATCACCTTTCTCATAAGAGACTTAATGGATTTGCAGTTCTTGTGTGGTTTCAAGGCAAAGGAAGAAATGGAGCTAGAAAAGCAGGCTGATGTAAAGAAGTGAGCTAATGAAGTGAGATCACAAAGTGTGCAACCCCAGCTGGTTGTATCTTTCTCTCCAGTTACCTTGGTAACTGTGTAGTGATATGATGTTGCTTGGTTTTGTATCCTGCAAATGAAAGAAGCTCAAAGTACCCACCACTGGCAAAAATAGTGGTAAGATATCACATTTGTCTACAAAACAGAACAATTAAGTTACATACTCACTAGATACTCTATTGAAAGGGGAAATACATCTCCCCCAAAGCCTGGGTAAAATGAATTTTTTTAATTTTTTTTTTAATGAGACATCAATTTAGTGCATCTTTTGATGGGATTTCTTAGGACCAAATCAAAGAGATCACAATAGGATCACCTTTTCAGTGACACGGTTGCCTGAACCTCTACATCCTTTCGATCTTAGGTCTTTCTGTTGGTTATAATGTTGTTTAAAGAGGGATATGAACTGCTGTTCAATAGAAACAGATTTTCTTAAAGGGGAGCTGAAAAAAGCATCAGCTTACAGTGGTGCAGAAACCTCTCTGACAAATGATAGGTGTTGATTTGCATCAACAGTGATTCTGGGCAGATTCAGATCCATCAGCTGCCTGTCATGCCATTGGCAAGGGGCTGTCCTGGATTCTCTCATGGGAGCTTTAGTGGTAGAGGGGAATGGTTGCTGTAAGCTCATTCTTTCCCCTGTATGTCAAATATTGAGACATTTATTCTCAGGGTGCCAGGGGTTACTACCGCATCCCAGTTACTTTCCTCCATCACTTCCCCAGCTCTGTGGCTACTCAACACCACAGGGTAAGATAGTTTAGAGTGGTCATGTTGTGAAAATAGACCTTTATCTGGTCATCTTACCCGGTCAAACACCAGCTTTTTCTCCTGTATACCCCCTTTCCAGCCTCATTTGTGTTCCTCAACCCTGAGGTCTGTGGTAATGGTGTCGTACCGGCACAGTGTCTCTGGGGCCACTGTTTACATGGCCTGGAGAAAACTGCGGTCTGCTTCAGACTTCCTTGTTCTTCTCTGTCCAAGAGTTTCTTTGGTTTCTTTACAAAACCTGCAGTAAGCTATTAAAATGAAAGGCTCTAATCAAGTCAAGGACTTGAACAGGAAATGGAGACAGGAGAAACTCATCTGGAAAGGGTGAAGCAGCACTCCTCCACTTGGCGGGGGGGGGGGGGGGGGGGGGGAGAATGCTCAAGTAACTTATTAAATACTGAATGTATCTCCTTTCTAGTCTCTGAATCTGCAGGCATTGGAATAGCACAATGAAAGTTGGGCTGTGGGAGTATTGTCAGCTCTGGAAGCAAAATCTGAATGGCCAGGATTTTGCAGGTGAATCTGGAGCCTCTCTGGGGGAAATGTGAATTACATCTTTGCACTGGCCTCTTTCCATGCTGTTTTCTGTGCAGTTCTGCAAAGCCCTGGGTGCTGACCTGGACAGCTGAATGCTCAGAGCTGGAGGGGAGGTGGTTGGATTTAAGAGCAGATATCTTGAAGAAGAGCAGGGCTGGATACAGTGCTTTGTCTCCTTGTGCCTCCAGGTAATGTTAGGAGCCCCAGTAGGGCTGGTGAAGGTCTTTAACAACAAAGTTTAAATCCTGTTTCATAAAAAGCACCTGCTTGCCTTTGACAATACTGTGAAGAAGCTGAACTAGAATGAACAAACAAACCAGTTCTCTGTCTGGTTATTAGTCTAGTGGTTGATCAGGGGAGATCTGTATAGATAACTCCTGTTTTAGTTTGCTGGCTGAACACTGACAGGCTCATCAAAACTTGGAAAAGTTGTCCTAGAGCTAACAACCTTACTTGCCTGCATAAACACCTAATATTTGCTTTTAAAGGAAAAAACATACCCACATGATTACAGAGAGAACAGGTAGAAAGATCAGGGCAGAGGTGATAGCACTGGTTTGAAGTTCGAAGTCTCTTCATTCACTGCTCAGACCTTAGCTATTCCTGTGTGGTGAAGCACATGTGAAGGAGGAAATGCAGATCAGGCATTAATTAGAATGCTGAAAACTGGCTCCTGCCTTTAAGAGGAAAGTTGGAGGATGACAGATGGATGGACAGGCAGAGGAGTGGAAGGATGTTTTTCTTTTCCAGTGCCCTGAGCAGGCACCTGCCTGTGCATTCAGGGCTGTACAGACGACAGGATGCTATGGACAGCACATCCTGACAAGTCAATAAAAAGGAGGGAAGACTAACAGCAGCAACAACGCACCTGAAATGGGCTGGAAAGACTGAAAAGGCAAAGTATGTAAAGGTTGGCTAACCTGCATCCTGGATGGAGGGAACAGTGAGGAGGAGGATGAACATGGGTGCCCTGCCTTTATTTTTATATATATATATATATATGCATTTTATATAATTTTTTTATATATGTGTGTATATATTTATATGTATGTGAACATATTCTATGTTCAGTGATTCTGCAATGTCTCAGGTAAAGTAGCAGAGTTCTCCCATCAATTAACCCACCAGCCCTTTGCGCTATGCGCTTGAGAGGCGCCTGCCTCCCACTGGGGGGCCCCTGTATGCTGCGGGGCATAGGACACATGCGTTGGGCACCGCGGTCCTTTTATCTTTGTACCATCTCCTTGAACCACCTGGATCTCTGGATGGAAAACTGCAGAAAATTCCTCCAGACAATAAAATGATTGAATTTATTGCCTAGAATAACGGAAGTCCATCATAGGAGGGTGAGAACGCAGGCCAACACTGGATCGACGAGTTTCTGCTGCCATCCTGTGGCCACGGTCCGTGTTACTTTGCCAGAGCCCGATACCTCTTTTCGAGAGATTCCTGGTTTGAGGAAGGTGGGAGCAGATGCCCCTCATGTCCCACAGGCAGTTGACTGCACTTACAGCAACACGTGCTGGGGCTGCTCCTTTCCACAGTGCTGCTGGCATCTGTTTGCCATGTGCATTCAACAGCCGATGCTTTTCCCCTGCCGGCCTGACCTTTTTGCAAAGGTATTTTGCTGTGAATGTTTTCCTCCAGGTTTAGATCTGCAGGGTTAATCTATGCATTCTTCTTCACTGTAATAGGTCCATTCTTTCCAAGTTGAGTAGGTGTGTTCCCATCACTTCTGCAGAATCACGAAACCTCTGGAGATTGTACAACCTCCAACAAGACAAAGTAATTACGAATCTTTGTGCACTCAAGTCACAGCTCAGAGTTTTTGCTTATTCAGATCAATGAAATTTTACCCTGGCTGCCCAATAAAGTGAAGAAAGGTAATTTGGAAGAGAGCAGACTAATGCTGTGCGCAAACCTTGAAATTCCCATCCAAGATGGGAAGTTTGGCCAACACAAACGCAAAAATTTGGCACTCATAGATACATATAAGAAGTTTATTTTTTCTGAGGAATCAACTTACAATATGCATTAGGCACCCTATGAGTCTGAAATGCATTTCATGCAGCCTTTCATTAAACGGCATTGCACAGAAACACCTACCCTCTGTGTATTAGAATTCTGTGTAAGCTCCATGTTGGTTGCTTTTCCATCAAATTTTATCTAAAAAAAATTAGTTGCAGTTTTTAAATAGAAAATTGAGCTTTTTATTACAAAAAAAAATATCTGCTCTGCTGTTCCTTGAAAGAGCAAGAGATATAGCAAAGGACACAGACATGACAAAAGTAAGCAGAGAAAAAGTTTGTTTTTCTAGAGTGAAACTGCACTTCTCTTTGTTACTTTCTTGTCTAGTCTCATGTAATGTCAATGGGTAAATCCGAATGCTTTCGAGTTAAATCATTAATGATGAATTTCAAGTACAAGTACACAGTGTGAAAGATCTGCAGGTTCATACCTTAATGGGCTGGAGACTTCTTTCTTTGTAAGGATGCTCACTTGCAGCACTGGTGCTTGACAGTGGCACAACCACAACTTCTGAATTCCTGAGCAATATGAAAAGCCGCCCTAGAGAGGAAAAATAAACCCTGACTTTAAATAGCTATGCTAAGGATGGTGGAAGAGTTTATTTCTCACCCTTGTCCCCTGTGCGCTCTGCTGGAGCCTTGAAAGGGACATCTACCCTCATTCCTTACATGCTGCACCTTCCCTCTTTCATTCATCCTAAAATCAGAGACTTGTGAAAAACCGTCTTTGTTTCCTTTGCTCTACTCAGAACACTATAAGACAGGCTGAAAGGCACCTTGAGAGGTCTTCTAGTCTGGTCCACACAGGCTTTCTTGGAAGTAAGCCTCAAGCACAAGAAAAAAGATGAAAGAGAAGGTGATTTAGACAACTGTCCTAGGCACTTAATGCCCACCAATGCAGAAGAGCGCTGCCAAAGTAAATTTTGTCTTTCCAAAGAAACTGAAGGCAGACACAATTGTTCTTTTTAACGCCGGGATTTAGGTCTTGAGAAAGCTGGGGCTCTATTATTTGCAAGCACAATTCCTAAATTTCCAGAGGGAAAGCAGTAAGAAGGAAACAAAGGCTTGGAGAAGAAAGACTTGAAATGGTGTTTGTGATAGATGCATCTGAGCCTTTAGATTCTGGCCACAGAACCCAAAATAGGAATTTGCCATCTGTTTGGGCTTTAGATGCTAAAAATTACCTTCTCCCCTTCCCCCAGAATTAATTGCTACTGGTGGAGAAGATTTAATAGAGTTTTTCTATGTATGAGAATAATCTGGTTGGCACATGTACTGATATTTCAGTAAGTCACCTGCTTGTGTCTGGGGGACCCAATGGCTGTGATTGCATCATTCTAGTGGGTGGGATGGAGCTTCATGGGGTCATGCCTCTTCTTCTATGATACAACATGGGAGCATAAAAAAGTGATGCTCTTGGCTCAGAGGGAATACTTATCACTGTTGGGGTTCTTGCAGAGACATGAGAGGTGCTGGGGCGTAGTTGTGTTCACTGTGGTTTCCCTTCAGTTACCTTGGTTCTCCTCCCAGGTAACCTCACCACCCCTCCAGACTTCTTGTTTTGATGGATGTCCACACTGCAAGGGGAGATCTGAGAATAGAGAGGGTTTGCCAAGAAGATTTAAGATTGGGATTAGAGCCTGGGATACACAGATGGTTTGTAAGGGTGAGGTAGAGCTTTTCTGGTGATAAAGAGGTTGAAAAAACACCATGTTTTTGGCAAATCACAGAGAAGCAGTGCACCAGAACATACCAATAATTGATACCAGGAAACACTCAGTTGTGCTTTCTGTGAGCAGTGGCTTTTGCACCATGAAATCACTGAATGGGAGTATCATCCTTGTGATAACATTCAAAGTTAGCTATATTCATGTCTTGGATACAGGAACTGGAACATGCCTGCTCCGGTTTCCCTGCAGCCTGCATGCAATTTGGTACTCACTTGCTTAAGTGTGCAACATTGGCTTCCAGAGCCAGTTACTGAGAAATCTGATTGGTGAAGTGAATGGAGTTTACCATTGCACATGCGATTTCTATACTTTATATAGTATATAAATACTTCCTGCCTACCTCTCACAAGCAGGAATTTTTTTCATAGATTAATTCCAGTATAGAAATAAATGAAAATAGCAGGAATCAGTAGACCACATTGCTTTGAAATGCTTGAGCAGCAGCATGTCACCACCTCTGAAGTCCTTATGCTTATCAAACACACTGACCTTTCAGGCAAGCACTCCTTAATCAAAGACAGTAGGGGCTGAGTGTGTCACAACATGCATACAAGATATTGCAGTTTTATTGTACTTATAACCTCAGTTTCTGCTTTTCTAGGCTTTTAAGTAGTTATATATGCAGCCTCAGTGTTGAATAAACACAAAAGGAAGGGGTTGTAGCTAGTTGTAGAAGTAATAAAAAAAACATTGAGACCCTGGAGGGGGCTCAAGTTGTACAGAAAATACAAAACTAGATTAGGGAATATAATTCATGTAGTGAGATGAAGGGATGCCACCTAGAAGGAAGATAAGCAAAGCGCACACATGATATTTGTATACAAATGCATGTGTGGAAACAGCATGAAGTGATCAAGAAATTATTTAAGGTGGGAAAAGAAGATCTATTGATCCAAACCTGGAAAAGAAAGGAAAGCTAGGCTGGCTTGTCAGAAAGAGCATCGATTTGTGGACAAGTGCATTATGAAAAGACACTCTATGCTCATAGGATCTTGTCCTTGGGGACCACTCCCACCTGCCTCATTGAGAATACCTGTGCCTTTTGGCTCACACTCCTTCAGGGTACAAGTTTTTGTTGTCACTCAAAGCCACCAAAGCTAAATACCGTCATTAGTCTGAGCAGTATTCAGATTCTTCCTTGCAAAGCCCTAATCCAGGAAAATATCCACTGTTCAGGAATGTATTTAATTGCACAGTTAATTGTCCATGTACTTAGCTTTTAGTAGTGTCAGTCAGACAAGATCCTGTACCAGCAGCCTATTGCTTGTTCTTCCTGGCTTGCAGAAGTCTCTGCTTGGGGTCCCAGGTGAGCTTACTGGGTCACGTCCCTCCAGGGACTTGATTTGAACAACCTGCTCCCAAACACTAATAAATCTAGAGAAGATATGTTAGCAAAACCCCTGCCAACTGGGTTCATAGAGGTCTCTAGGTATCAATAAAGGGTATTGCAACCCCTGTAATAGGGGGTAATATCATTCACTTGCACTCTAGACTCACTTGAAGGTCCCATCTCCTGTGCACTGGTCTGGTCTTCATGATTCCTTTGACAATAAGCTTGTCTGAGGATGCTTTGGTGGAGGTTAGTTTTAAGACCAGGAGGTTAATGGTATAAAAAAGGAAGGCTGTTGAGGTAAATTGAGATTGATTGTAGCCTTCTGGGCTACAAACCCTTTCTTATCCTCCTTCTCTGAGTCACCCTCTCCACCCAGCCCTCTCTGGCCCATTGCAAAATGTACTCTATATAAAGTTTCTGGTTGTGCCTGGCATTTCTGGGACAAAGATTACTATGCCATTCTGTCATAGAGGCCACCCTCTGATGGAAGGAGTGACTTCATGGTGCAGCTTGGCAATTTTGGTGGTAGCTGACTTTCTTACCCGATGACTAACACACCTAAGTCAAACTTGGCAATAGAACTCACAGGCAAGTAACACTGAGAGAGGCCTCTAACCTCACCCAGGTAATGAAAAGCATAAATATTTGTAGGTGGTATGTGGTTAAAAAGAAACAAAATCAAAGAAAAATTAATTTTGGCTGGACCATCACGTTTCTCCAGTTTGCTTCTTTTTTCTTGTTTTAATCTCTTTATGTTCTTGTAAGTAAAGTTAGAATCAGGAATGTCATTTTGAAATGAAAACTTTTCACTTTGCTCAAGTTGCATAGGAAGAGCTCAGCTTTTTCTCCCCAGGTTAGTTTTTAAAACCAGGCCCGGAAGAAACCTGACCTGAGCTCATCTGTTGCCACACTCCAGTTCTGTGTGTTCACTCTGCAAAAATCCATGACAAACTGAGTCCCCTCAAGCTCTCCCACCTCTCTATAAGCAACAATTACAGCTACTGCAATGCCTAGACTTGAAAATGGTTAGCCCACTGTTTCACTTGGGCATGTCTTGTTTCAGTGGAGCAGCTGAGACCTGTACCACTTTCCGAGTTCATTTTCATTGACCTCTGTCAGGTATGGCAAGAGCCATGCCTGGCATTTTATCTCCTTTACCATGTAGGAGTTCCTTGAGGCCGGGAAGGAAGGATGCAAACAAAAGTGTTATTAGCATGTTATTTGGCTCTTAATGAGTAGAAAAAATGCAAGATTCTTTTGGCACAGTGGTACTTTTTTTCCCTCAAAAAAAAAAAAAAAAGAAAAAAAAAGGAGGAAAAAGGACTTTAATTGAAGAAGCCTGCCATGTTGTATAAATGGAAGATCTAAGTTTTAATTGAAAAATAATTATAACCACTTAATCATTTTAAATGAGGGCTGTAATTGCAGTCAGTTCATAATAGCCAAATACAGACACTTAGATTCCTTCAATAAAGCAGGGATGGTACAGCTTGATTTGCTAATAGCTCTTCCACTTCTCTCCTCTTTTGTCTCAAAGATTAATTCAGGCAAGGGCTATTAGCGCCGTTAATTGGTTCTGCAATTTAGACCTTGTGCTTGTGAATGAGTGACTGATGCAGACCTATCAGCCAATAATGCGAACACTTTGTCAATGTGTTTCTCATTGTCCAGCTGCACATAACTCCCCCAGCAGCTCCTCTGCCACCCAACCCTGGCTCCCTGGAGGGATCAAGAAGAGTGGGTCTCCTCTGGGGTGAGGGATTCACTTAGCTTTAGATAGGTCACCTAGATGTCTTTGAAGTTATGTCTGGCTTATGAATAAAATAATTAGACAGTCAAGGCATCCTCACTGGGAGGGACATATCCTCTATTCAGGAGAAATCTCCACTGTGTGGGAAGAAGGAGGTTCAATGGGGTTATAAAGTTGGTGAGGAAACATGTTGAATGGAAAGCAAATATTTCTGGTGAGAAGGGGCTGATGGCTCTGGTCAGGGTGTCATGAGAGTCCCCTTCTTAGGGGCAGTAGCAATGACTAAAGCCAGTCTAAATCGACAAAATCACAAAGAACACCACAAACTCTACTCTCTAACAGGTAGTTTGAAGTTTTTTTCTTTCACTTAAGTGAAAGTATTGGTGGTGCAAATTGGGCACATCTGGTGGGGCTTAAGCTAAAAGGAGTAGCTAGTGGCATCCTCTGTGATGAGGCCTTTAAAACAACACCCAGGGAAGACTTTGCCCTTGCCATGTCTAATCTGTGGGAGAGAACTTGGAAGAGACTTAGTCTTTACTAGAAGTAACTGTCATTTTAGGCCCAGGGCAAGTGAAACTGAAGGTCCAAATTCCTTGCTCTATCCTTCTTTTCTGCTCTGCTTATTTCAAAATTGGTCTTCTCACAGAACTTTTTATTTTTAAGTTATGTATATTTTATTGGGTTTTATTATAATAATGTATTGTTATATTGCATTGCACTAATACAAATCTACAATATCTATGTACTCCATTATTTATTATCTTTAGCAGTTTATCTCTCTTTTTTCCATAGCTGTTCTGAGGCCATTTGACAGAAAAAGCTAAACCCTCCACCAGCACTGGCTGTGATAATCACACTGGCATGCACAGTGTTTGCAGGTTATTTTCCTCCAGGGCTGCTTTATCAGCATGAGGAAGCTTTTCCTGGTTCCACTTCAATCTGGAAGAAAACAGGAGGAAGAATAAGGGCCAGGAAGTGGCCTGGCCAGCATGGACAAGCATCACCCAGCAAGCATTAGGATGTCTCTCCCAAAGTCTATCTATGGGTATTACCCTGAAAAGAGGTAAGAAGTTCTCTCTTTTTCCAAACATCAGTTCACATGACACCTCGCACAGTATAAAAGCTGTTAAGCCTTGTAGACAGACAAACTCCAGGTCATCTGCCCATTGTAACATTTCCCTCACCTTCAGCATCACTTTTCCTTCCTCCTGAGTCATAAGTTTGAAAAATTCACTTGGATTGGAAAGAGTATGGAAGCAGGGAAAGAGTATGAAAATGGGGTATACTGGAATGAGTGTTGCCTTCCAGTTGCACCACTTCTTTCTGCAGGACCACCTGATCTATTTGAGGTTGGGGCTGGGGAAAGGCATCAACTTATTGCTGAGGTTTAGGGATGCATGCTAGGCACATGATTATTCACAGCAACATCTTCATGCTTTAATTTTATTTGTAGCATCAAAAACACATTTACAATGATGCTTCTGTAGAGTTCAGCTCTGGTGCAGTTCTTTTTATCCTCAAAGGCAAAACTGCGAGATCTTTGACTCCATGGAGGTATTTTCATCTCCTGTTTTGGTTTTGCTGGGTTTTTTTTAATACCAGAGGTGGTAGCTGTTCAGAAGGGTTTTCTTTCAGGGGGTTAGAAATTAAAACCAGAAATTTAACAAACCTAAGGATGAGACTGGGGAGCATTTAATTTTTCTGTTTAAGGTATTAAACTAAGTAACAGAGATGAAGGAAAGCCACCCTTCACCTGCCCTTTTTTTTACCCCCTTTTTGTTTTTTCCTTTTGGTTGTTCCTTACAGTGAACAAATCCTACTGATTAAAAGCACCTGCATTTCCTACCAAACCTTATTCTGACACTTTTCACTGGAGAGTGAACAAGTCCTTGCTCTGAGGAAAACCCCAGTGTAGGAATAAGCTTTTACAGAAAACCTAAGTGGGGCAGGATGAGTTTTATTTCAATTCTGGGAGATCAAGTAGGAATTGCTCAGATGAGAGGCACTGTAAAATGCAGGCAGACAAGGGGAAACAGCAAAGGCAAGAGCCCAGAATGGTGGTTGATCCTCCCAGATGACCTGCGTGAGGGTCGCAGATCATACATCAACAAGAAAGACAGTTGTTAAAGGTGAGTTTTGAACAAGGGATGTAAGTGGTACTCTCACATCCAGTTGGTAAGTTATCGTGGTTGAAGTTCAGCCCTTGATTGTTTTCACTGTGAAATGCTGTCAGTAGATAAAACTGTCCTTTTGGTTA
Organism: Psilopsiagon aymara; assembly: GCA_024733675.1. Taxonomy (NCBI): domain Eukaryota; kingdom Metazoa; phylum Chordata; class Aves; order Psittaciformes; family Psittacidae; genus Psilopsiagon; species Psilopsiagon aymara. The sequence continues at coordinate 48,753 of JANRGW010033493.1, forward strand.
CAGCTAAGAAATTTCTCTTTGTGCATGATACTTCTTGTACACCAGGACCTTACTCTTCTGGCTGCTGTTACATTGGCACAGCCACTGAAATAAATGGAGTGATGATGTGACTGAGATCACAGAATCACAGACTGGTTTGAGTTGTAAAGGACCTTAAAGATCCTCTGGTCCCAACCCTGCTGCCGTGGGCAGGGTCATCTTCCATTAGACCAGGCTGCTCCAAGCCCTGTCCAACCTGGCCTTGAACACTGCCAGGGATGGAGCAGCCACAGCTTCTCTGAGCAGCCTGTCCTAGGGCTTCATCACCCTCACAGGTAAGATCAGTCCCTTTTGCACAAATAGAGCACTTCCCATACAGGGATCAAGGTGTACCAAATGGAGATGCCTTTTCCAGGCCTCTCAGGTTGATTGAATGCAAGGTGAATTTACCCTTTCAGTTAATTCAGTGAAAAAAGTCCCTGGTTGTCATGAGTCTTTGCTGTTCCCAGGTGATCCTGGTTGTGACAAACACAGGGAGTGTATTTGCACTCTAGTCTTAGGCTCTATATTTAGCTATGTGATACTGGGAAAGCTTTTTGTGATTGAGCGATGTTGACCGATACCGAAAGTAATTACAGCCATGACATACAGTGAGTGAGGTGTGTCACTGGGATTGGGTATCACTGTGTCCAAAAAAGAGTCTGGGAGAAAGAGAGAATTATGGATGTGTACATGAATTATCAGTACTGTTCTTTTGGGGAAAACAGGGGAAAGATATGTTTAAACCAGAAGACTGCTGGTGAGGCGCATGGAGTTATCTTTTCCCTGTTTGGTGTTTACTTCTAGGCACTACTTTCCAAATGATGTGTAACAAACTTCAGTATTAGGCCTAAAATTTTTAGAATTGATTTTTGAAACTCTGGGATTAATTTATCTTGAGTGAGAGCAACACCTCCCTCATGGATGCTCTCTTATGGCAGGTCAGAGCTTTATGAGGAGTTGCTCTGCTTTGTGTGGGAATGGATGGGATGACTTTCCAAGGTCCCTTCCACCTTGCTTGATTCTCTCAGAAAGATGCAGAAACAAAATAATCTCTAGGAGACAACTGCTGTGTTCTCACAGCAGGCTGGATCTTCTTAAGAAGCAGCTTCACAGACAAGTCTGTCTACACATGAGACCAAGCATCTGGGAGAGACACAAAGGTCCTTGAGGAAGGGTGAATGTAGCCAGATGAGTGGTCCACTTCTTCATGCTCCCTGATGTCCTTTCACTTCCACCACTTCAATGCCACATTACCGGGCTTCGTCTGAGGGTTCCTTCCTGGACCCTCCAGATGCCCTGTGTGAGTGTGGCACTGCTGAAACAGGGCTCATCATGTCCTTGGAGGTCCACTCTCCAGCAAAATCCTTATTTACTTTCCAGCTGCAAGCAGGTTAAGACCAGTGGAAAACTGAGCTAGGAAGGAAGTGGTGAGGGATGCAGCAGAATAGGCAAAAAAACACTACCCAACAAAATGATCTTCTGTGATGAGGTCAGGTCTTTTAGGTGCTCTTGCCTTACAGTAATACATAACAACATGTCTGCTTTGCTGTCACTCTTTGTCCATCTAAACAAGTCCAGACTTGTATTTGGGTGAGGGGATAAAGCACTACCAAATGAGGATTTACCTTTGCTTCTATGCATTTTTTTTTCCCCTGATCTGCCTGCTAGACTTGGTCCTCCCACAACAAACTGCAGATTGACACCTTTCACTCTTCAGCAACTGTTGGTTTTCTTATGGGCTGTCAGCCTGACCTCACCAATCATCAAGCTCTAGCTGAACATTGGTGCACTGTCCTTTGCTATACACTATCCTCTTTTATACACTGTTCTTTCCTTAAGTGTTTTGGTAGAGCAAACAACCTCAGATAGAGGTTTGTTAATAAATGTCTCTCTATTTGGCTCAGAAGCATCATCCCTGCTAGGAAAGGATTAGGGTCCCCATAATTTCTGTTTCATCCAATTTAAGCATGTCTATGTGTGTTCTCCCAGAGTCTGCAGTCGCCTCTTGCAGGATCTCTCTCCATGCTGTTTCAGAGGGACTTACTGGTCCCCATCTGACCTGTGCCAGCTGCACCTCTGCCTGGAGGGAGAAGGTAAACAGAGAGCGAGGCGTTCACACTGTGCGTAACAAACGGCTCTTGGTACCGAGAGAGGAACATTATCTCACCGAAACGGATAAAGGGAAAGGGTAGGTTTGTATGGTGCAGACCAGACCTCTCCTGACTCCTGTCTGTGACGTAGGCTGTGCCTCCAGCTAAAAGTCCCTTCTACCCTGGCTTCCTACCCCAGACCTGGCTTGCAGAGGCTTGTGCACACCGAGGATCTGCCTACCAATTGCTTGGAGCCATGTCGGTGACAATATGCCAGTCCATGGGCTTTGTGGTGTCTGCTTTAGGAATAGGAGGCATCATTGCATCAACGTGCATGGACCAGTGGAGCACCCAAGACCTGTACAATAACCCAGTGACTGCAGTGTTCAACTACCAGGGCCTCTGGCGCACGTGCGTCCGGGAGAGCTCTGGCTTCACTGAATGCCGTGGCTACTTCACCATCCTGGGGCTACCAGGTAGGGCTTGCTGACCATGAGGGCAGAGTCATGGGTATGTGCTAGGAGCCATGCATATAAGTGGTGGTGATGGGTGGTTTTCGGTGTAGGGTGGGAACTCAAATTTCAGCCAAAAGGGACTTCACCCTGTTTGGATGACAGGTCCCTTGGGGATATCTAAACCTGAAACCCTCCTTTTGCCGAGGTTCAGCAAAACTCATTGCATCTGATTATGCATCATGTTCCTGAGGTGTTGTCAAGGTAATACACTGGGGCAGTGGCTGCTCTGCAGGGTGATCTTCCCCTGTGCTCTGGATGAGTTGGGTACATACTCCTACCTCAGCTGCATGGCTATGTGTGGCTTCCCACCAGAAACCACTAATATTCTTGGCATCAGAGAAGATCCTTTTCTAAGAGGATATGTCACAGTTCAGCTCACTGTATTTCTTGTATAGGCTAATACCACCAGGCTGGATTTCTCCCTAATTCTCCTTTGGTTCCACTTTTTACTTCCATGAGTATCAGTCCTGTCGTGGCTGTGCACAGACTATCTAGGGGTGCAAACAATTAGGTTACAACAGGATTATCCGGGTTCTCTTCTTGCCTTAATACAGTGAGAGAAAAAAAGGCACTTAGACTGTTATATCCATCCAGCCTCTGTGCTTTGGTACAGCAAGAACGGAGGTTAGAAGCCAATTATATCAGCAAATCATTGCAGAAAACTTGCAAAATGGCATTTCCAAAGTACACAGAAATAAGCATTGTATGCAAAAACTGCTTCTTTCACCAGTAGCCTATCAAATCAAAACAGTATAACCTGGCCTCAGACACCATCAGGAAAAGTGATTAGTTTTCTGAGCTGTATTTCCATGTCACTAATCTCTGGATCCTTGCTCCCAGCTGGTGTCTGGCATGAGCTATGCTGCAGCATCATCATGCAGGTGCCAGGGATGCCTGTGAGAATCTCCTTGTTGGAGATACTCACAGGGCTTTGAATGGCCTTGTTTGCTCACACAGACTCCTGGCTGCAGACATACATCCTTTTTAGAGGGAGCCTGATTCTGCTTGGGCATCCAGTTGTGCAGCCCCTTACAAAAGTTGTGCACTGTATGAGTGAACGAAGGATGACATCCAAGGAAGGATGTTTGTGCAGGGCTTGTATTCATGCACTGCTGCCACAGTCAGGAAAGCTGAGCAGTTTCACCAAGGAAAAATGCATGCAGCAAGAGGCAGAACGGGTTGGTAAAACTTGACTCCAGCAGGCTAATTGCTTACAGAGAAAGAAATTAAAGTTGCCATATGAGGAACAAAAAGGGTGTAAAAAGCAAACTCTCTCCACGGACACATACACCCACAACACAGTGCAGGACTCCCTCAATTCTCCAGCTCTAAAAGCTTAAAATTACAGAAGATGTAACTCAGTAGAAGAAGCAATTAAACTTTTCAAGGCTTCAGCTCTGGGAACTACTTTCATCTCTGAAGAAACCAGAATACTTGAGATCTTGAAGTTTTTTTGTTCTCTCAAGATACCTCCACCACTAACCTCAGCATCACAGGAAAAAAATAAAGGGCAATTGCAGTTCCCAAACATCCAGATTGGTGTCTGTCAAGTAGGCATTTGTTTCCTAAAATGGAAATAGACAGCAATTTTGAGGATATTAACTTCCTTCATTTAGAGATGGGCTGCAGGAGATGGGTTTACCCTCCTCAGCTAGTCCCAGCAAACTCTGTGTCTCCCTCCCAGATGCAGATAGAGAAAAGCATCCTATCCTAAATAGCAGGATTTCTAAAGGACCTGTCACCTTAGAGTGGAACTACCATGAGTGTTTGCTGCGTTTATTGCTGTCTCCTGCACAAAAAAACCCCAACAACAAAAAAAGGATTTAAAAAGCGCCCAAAGAATAAAGTACAACTTTAAAAATAAAAGCAGGTGGGAAGCTGACCCCTCAAAGTTGCTGTCCTTATCCTCAGTGGTGTTGGACAGTTGGTGCCTTCCCTGCCAGTGTGTAGTATATGAATATTTAGGTACCTTTGTCCTAGTGAAATTCTCTTTCTATCATCATTGCCCTACAAAGTAAGGTGGATTTTCTTTCCTTTCTTTTTAATGAACAGGGCTTGCTCTTCTGAAGTCACCCCCTTGCTCTCCCCCCTGCTTTTCCTTCCTGTTATATATTGTCTGACACTTCCAGTCTCTGGAGAAGCTGGTGCAAAACCAAGTGCCCTGCTGCTGTGCTTTATAGATTGGCTCTGTCTCCTGAATTCATCTGCTCCTATGGGCATTTCTTCCTACCCACCATCAACAAAAGCCGCTGTGTCCCAACTGGGGGGAGGAAAAATGCAAAAAAAAAATCAAATTATGAATTTGCTAAAGATATTATAAAAGTGGATAATCCCAATGTTTATTTCAAGGGTGCTGCACCTTGATCTCCATTAAACCCCACCTTGCTAACCACACTATAGTTAATGGTTTGTCAGCATTTCCATTATAAACCCCTATTTATTATTCTGACAATGGCAATTTATATTGGGAACAATAGTGCCGGAGTGAATAAAAATAATAAGACTCTAGCAAAGCAGTGAGGTGACCTGAGTGCATCAATGGAGTTCTGGTTTCTGAGGACTTTTTTTCCCAATCCCTTGCTCCCATAGCAAAGATTAAACTTGTCTTGCCCATCATCAATCTTCAATTTAGTTGTGAATTTTAATTTCAAATAGATTGAGGAAAAATCAAGATAATAGATGAAAATGGGAAATAATACAGATAGCTTATGGCTCCTGCCCTCGCTGTTCAGCTATAAACAGCCAGTCTCTGGTGAAATATGCCACTTGAGAACTAAGCCTGTTTGTCTGATTTTGCTTTCTCTTATTATTTTTTGCTACTTGCTTTGGTGTCTTGGCACACTTTACTGTGATTGTCTGGAGGACACAATCTGAATTTGTACACACAAATAATAGACAAATAGCAATAGCTGAGGTCTGGCAAGGCTGGTAGTTTCACCTAGTGCAGAAGCCACAAGGTGCTTTATGCTAAAAGAAGCATTTTTCAGTTGCTTACAAGTTTGCTAAACTACAATAATGTGGGCAGTAATTTTCCTGTTGTCTGTATTGGTCTCTTTATTTCCTGCCCTCTTCAGCCCTTTCTTGAAAGGACATTTTATACTCAAGTCAAACCCTTTTTTGACCCTTTCGGAAAAGCTGAGGCATCTCTCTGCTCTGGAACAAAAGGCTCGTAGCTTGAAATATAGCAATATTGTTGCTTTTCCAACAGCAAACTTTGAAAATCTGAGAGCACCCTGTTAACCTTCTACAACTATTAGAAGTCTGTATGTTGCTAGAGGGGTCAGAGTAAATATAGCCCATGGGAATGTAATCATGACTCTCCAGACTTTTGCATAAAACATATGCTTTCAGTTTTGCTGGTGCACGGTAGCAAAGATGCGTGCATTTTCCCTGAGGGAAGTCTTAGTTTGGGAAGTCTTAATGTTGGTGTCTCTGGATTTTTTCTCCTCTGTATCAGTTCTGGACAAGGTTTTCTTTTATTTCATAGGATCAACATATATTTTGTGGTATAACCCTAGTAAAACCCTTGCTTTGGGGATTTTGGAGATAGGGCAGCTCACTGGCTGAGGAAGCAGCACCTCTGTTCCCTGGAACTGAAGTTTGTAAGGGGGCTGCTAATTGCCATGTCATGATCCTCCACTGGTGATGGACATGGCAAAGTCTCTCTCTTCCAAGTTCTGCTTGCTACTTGAAATCCTTTAACCCAGTCAGTTCAGATCCACATTTTGAAATGTCTGTAGCAATTGCTGTACCTGCATAAAACTTTTGTGCATAGAAGGATTTAGGTGGTCCATGTGGCTGGAGACTTGAAAACCTACTAAGAGCGAGCATATGTGAGGTGGGGATAGAGCTAGCGTGAGACTTCTAGATAAGTCTTGGGCACCCCACTCCTCAGTGACACTCAAGGTGGAGAGAGGCGGCAGAGAGCCGCGCTGGAGATGTCAGGAATTGCAACCCTGCTGCTGCCTTATATCTTCACAACAAAGAAAGGATTAGGAACAAGAAAATATTCCTAAAGGGTCTGGGCTGGGGGCCATAGGAGAAACAAGGCAAGGGAAATGGCAAGAGACTTGTGAAGATTTGGGGCTGGGCTACAGTTCATAGGCATTTAGGGAAGGATGCAGCTTCATGCACCCCAGCTTTGCTGAGGGACCTCAAAGGCCCCTCTGGACCATCTGAAGACCAATGGAGCAGAATGGGTCTGAGCTAATTCTCTGGTTCTCATGCTATGGACTAGTGGGCCACACTCCTGGAGGCTGTGGTCATCACAGCAATGGAGGGCAGAAAGAGAACGGCGTGTTTGTTTTGTTTCAAACTGAACAAGCTGGAATTGGCTGTCAGGGTGTGAGCTATATTTGCAAATTTTAAAGTAAACATGAGCTGTAGGTGATTTTTTCTGGGAGAGGTGGTGATAACATTCAGGAATTGTAATGGGCCCTGTGAACGGTTTTGAGATAATACAGAGTCAACGCCTCGTCGATAAAGCAAGTATGAAATGAAATGCAGGTTGAAGAGGGGAGCAGTCACAAAGTAACCTTCCTTTTCCCAGCGGAGTGAACCACTGGACAAGTCCCGACACTCAGAATAGGACACCTTTTCTCTGCTCGTTGGGGAGGAAGCTTGGCCTTTTTGATGAACTGTCTCCCCACTATATCCCTTCCTCAGATACTGCTTAGCCCTCTGGCCCCAGCGTTCAGCCACCTGACTGGAGACTGAGCAACAGGAATGTGCTTGGAGAGGGATTGCCATCCTTCATCCAATCCTGGCTGTAGACATCTCCCAGGGGTGGCTGGAGATGAGCATCAGGTTGTGGCGAAGACGCTTAGTTCTACAGCTATCTTATCACCCAATCACTTTTCAAGTTGTGTTCCAAGCCAACAGTTCAAATAAAAACTCCCAAGTGATCCTGTGCTGGGAAAATGAGGTGATGAGGGTTTTTTGCAAAGGGAAACATATTTTTCCCCATCATGAGTGGCTCAGAAACAGCCATTAAAAATAAGCTTCAAATAAGAACATTTCAGAAAGGCAGAGAAAATGGGCTGGGGGAAGGGTTGGGATGAAAGCAAGCTTTTTTTTTCTCCAGAACTTGGCTTCAACAAACCACAAAGGAAGGTATCTGTGGGAGCTTTGAGTTCCAAGTGTTTACTAGTGTGAACATGAGAAATGGCAAGCAGCTAGTGCTGGGGTGCCCGGATAGCACCTTGGGCAATATTCTTAGGGCTGAACAAGTAGAATCCTCCAAACCAAAATAATCTTTCAAAGATGACAACATCTGTACTGTTGAGCACGGTTGGGTGTTTGTTTTGCTCTTATCTAAGGACTGCAGCATGACCCTCATCACTGAAATTGCTTTCTCAGCTCCATTTTGGGGGGGAGCATGCATAAGGTTTCAGGGGGTAATATGCAACCCTGTGCTGATTTATCTTTTTCAGAGCTATGCTCCATTGCTGGCGGTGTTCAAGGCTGGGTTGTGCAGAGCCTTGGGGTTGCATGGTTTAGTGGGAGGTGTCCCTGCCCATGGCAGGGGGTTAGAACTAGATGATCTTAAGGTCCTTTCCAACCCTAACCATTCCATGATTCTATGATTCAATCTGGCCCTCAAAATCAAAGACAGACTGATTCACCTGGAGGCTGTAGATGTTTTTTGATTGCTTCATCATTGCTCTGAGGTTTTCATACCCCTGAGTAAGAGGGTTGATGATGAGAACTGACATCCCCCATCAGCAGTAGAGAACTGTGCCACCAAGGAAAGGTTAGAGAGGCAGCACTTCCCTGGGTGGCGGACTCTGGCTCAGAGTACAACTAAGAGCAATCTGGGTGTTAGCCTTCTTTCCAATAGATATGTGGGGAGGAGCAATGGGGCTTTGGGATATGAAATGGTGGAGGAGGAGAAGAGAAAGTCTCTATTGGCTTAAAGAGCTGCTTTTGCCACTTCGTAGCTGAAACACGCAGAAAGGGTTAGAGGAAGGAGTGGTGGCTCCACTCCTGGCAAAGCAAACACATGATCATGGCTCATGGGAGGGCCACCTCCGCTGTTATTCATGCAACCACCCAATTAGCAGAAAAAAACCCAGTAATTTAAAGAGTGATAAAGTTTTCTGGAAAAAAATATAAGAAAAAAATGTTTCCCCTTTGTACTCTCCACCTTCCTTTTCTTTTTCCTCCTCAGGGCTTATTTTTAGCTCTGCAAGTTGCCATACACTAATGGTGAAAGGGTCACACCACCCTTTGGTATAGGTGGCGTGTCCCAGAGGAATACGTGCCCCTGGGAAATGGTTTGGAGGGGTGTAGCCTAGAAAAAGTGATGTGGTCTCTTACCACTAGATGGCAAGAAGGCAGCAAGTCCTGGCCATGAAGAGCAAGTTCTGGGGAGCTGCAGAGGAGCAGCAGGGCTTGAATGCAATCAGCTTTTCTGGACTGGGACACAGTTCTGGCTGTGGGGCAGTGAAGGTTAGGATGGAGAGCTGGCCACATTACTTCTTTTAGCACTTATTGTCCTCCGAGCTTCTAGGTCCTCTCCAGCCTTGATTTATCACAAAGAATTTTCTAAGATGAAGAATGTTAGTCAGTATGTCCTCTCCTTCACTGAGGATGAGCAGCTTTTACCTGGTTCCAGAAGGCTTAATTCTGTGGTTTTTACTTATGCAATTATTTTTGCCAGCAACTTGTGACCTTTAGAAGTGTTGGAGATGTCTTGGGTTTTGATATAAACTTGTCAAAGTCAGTGAAAATCACTAAATTAGAATAAAATTTCTGGAAGCAAAGACATCTTGTGCCTCCCCCAGGAGGGCTTTGGCGCTGTATTTTCTGTCCGCTAGACATAGGATTGTGCTCTGGCTGCTACAGCAGTGTCCAGTGCAAAACCAAATCTGTCTGCTGCCCACCAGCTTGCTGGCATAGCTACAAAAGCAGAAGGGGCATCCTTGGTGGTTGCTCTCCAGAAGGCAGAACCCCACTGTAACTCTTCCGGTCACAGAAATCAGCCTCTCTTCTTGGTGGCTTTCGCACTGTTCACAACCAGGCAATGGTTTGATAGCATCTGTGGCACAGAATGTATGGGGACTGGTTAAATCAGGAACTTGTTTCTAGGTCAGGGCTGAAGTAAACCAGTTGGAGCAAGGTATTAGATGAGAACAGATGAGAAGTCTGGAAGGTCCTTGTAACTCACGGCACCCATCGGCAGAGTGTCACAATGAATTTATATTGCTCCCCTGAGTCCAGCACTTCTCCACTGTGCAAAGAGATACTTAATTTCCTAATTTTTACATTTTCCACCCCTTTTTCCAAGACCATTATGTCCCCCCACCCAGTACAGACAAGCACCTGTAAAAAGACGCTTTCCAAATGGTCCCTGAGGTCTCTCTCTCCTTGACCCCATACAGGTTTCAGTGGGGCACATGATAGATGATGGGGATGTGGGGAAGAGAAGGACAAGGTTGCAGGAGCTTTGTTGGATCAGTATGGGGCTCTTGGCTTGGTGTCCTGAGTTGTGCCACGGTCAACATCTGAGACAATCTTGGTGATGCTTGAAGTGACTGCAAGGAGTGGCCGTGTCTCATGTCCCTGTTTGTTCCCAGGGTGGAGCTGGTGGCCCCATATAGTTCACTGTCATCCTTATCTGTCTCTGTGCCTCTCATGAGGATATCTGCAAGGGTGCAGAGGTATCACTGTCTTGGCCTGACGGTAGATCTAGTCTCCTTTGCATAAGCAGAGGGCCATGGAGGGGGTGACCTGGGCTAGGTGCTGGGTTCACCTGGGAAACATGGTCCTTCCCTTTGCCCCTCTTAGCATGTTTGCACTCTGCCAAGCACATAGGAGAAGCCCAATATATCGCAAAAGGTTTCGGTGGAGGGACAGCGCATGTTCCAAGTGGGTTGCCCAACACTCGATGGAGCATGGCTGCTTAGCTGGGGAAGGACAAGCACTTCTAAAGGACAAAAGCTAATACTTTGGGCCCTGCCAGCACAAACCTACCTGGCAAGAGTGAAACTGGACTATCTTGCAAAAACACTTTGAGTAAACACACTGCTCAATGGAAAGCATCTGATAAGAGCTACTGCGTTTCTGGTGGCTCAGTCAGGAGGACTCGGTGCTCCCATTAGGTCCTCAGCTTCATCAGGGAGGTCTCACCCCCTCTCTCTGAGGGACCCACCATGTCCACGACCACCTGCCAGGTGATGGGGTTCATCATTTCGTCACTGGGTGTTGCGGGGTGCATGGTGGCCACTGCCATGGATATGTGGAGCACGCAGGACTTGTATGACAACCCGGTCACAGCCGTCTTCCAATATCAGGGACTGTGGAGGAGCTGCGTGCGGCAGAGCTCCGGCTTTACAGAGTGCCGGCCATATTTCACCATTCTTGGGCTGCCAGGTAGGGGAAAAAGATGCGTCAGGTTTAACCCAGCTATCCTGTATCTCTGCACAGTTTTCGTTCAAAAGTAGGAGCAGGTATCTTAAAGCACTTTGCAAGAAATGAAATTTCCTAGCTTCCCAGTGTATGAATGTAAAGGTATGTGAGTATTTTTTACCAAAATAATACCTTTATTCAGTGGAGTTTGCCACTTGGGAGTGTGTGTAGGTGAGCTCTGGACACACATCATGGGTTCAGCCCTCTTGCATTATAAGAGCATGATGGGGGTTTTCAGCCCTGTATCCTCAGAGATGCTAACCTTTCTTTCCACCTGTGAGGCAGGAGAGGGAGTTTTGCTGAAGACCACTATGTTGTCTGCAGTGATTGGTTTTTGAACATGCTGAGGGGGTGTGATGGAATAAATGTGTTTCTGTGTAGCCAGCTTCAAGATTGCTAGATGAGTTCGGTTTCATTTGGAAGGGCAAAACTGGTGATTGAGGTGACTTATTGTATGGGACCACTTGTTTTGAAGAATAGAAAATATACTTATTAAACTATATATACAAATGTTGGTTAGCATATATATACATGCCTTTATAATGCCATGTGTAGGTGATTGTGTTTTAAAAGAGCAATGAGGCAATGGTAACCATAATTTGGTACCAATTTTTCATAATCAAGATTTTACTTTTAATGCTTTTAGACAATATAGCAATAGGGAAATAGTGTAAAGCGGTCACAGGCATTTTCTGTGGCGTCTGAGAGATTGTCTTTCATTTTTGTTCTCTTTATGCGTCTGTTTAGTTGATAAATACCTTGAAACATAAAGACGGAATGCCCATGCTTAAATCTGGTTAATTTTAAACCCTCATTTTTCCCCTAAACTTTCTATATTCCATAAATCATAACTTAGTAGCAGAAATGCAGGTGATGACATTAAATTGTTTTACTTCACCCACCTCTCACTACTTACACCAACAGTGAGGAAAAATACAGCTCTGCAGTTTTACTTACATCAGACAAACACAATGATGCAAACTGTGGTTTCAGATCACTGACATTTATTTTGGTGAATAAGTTTGCATTTTTATGAATTTCTGTGCACATCATCCCTTTGTATGGAAATCAGGTGTGCAAAAGAGCAACCACATGTGTGCAGGTAGAAGCGAAGCTATCCTACAGCATGCAAAGTGTATATGCAACAACAGCAAGTAGTTTCTGTGCTTGATTTTAACTATAGAGCTGTTTGTTATAGAAGCACTAGGTAGTGCTTCTGAGTCCTGACACATTTTTTTCCCCTTACTCTCCTATTCTGTTTGTCTAAGCCCTTCCACTCCTTCCTTCTGGGGGAGGTCATTCACCTTTGGAAAGCCGCTCTATTTGGAGGACTTTTGATGGATGCCAAAATTCACTTGAAACTGCAGTGCTCTCTTTTCAAACAGCTCTCACTTCCATTCACATGAGCCAAGTGAAGAAGCCTTTATGCTACAGCAGACTTGGGGCAGTTTCTTCTCCTTTCTGTCCCTTTGTGGACATGGTGCATAAGTCAGCTTCACAGAGAGAGGAATTGCTGATGATGGCTATTTTGCATTTTTTTCTATTACATCCTGACGAGTTCCTCCTGCCTCCCTTCCCAACAGCATTGCTCCTTTTCAATGGAGTTTCACCACACTGGGCTTTCAGTGCTCCAGGAGAAGAGCAATGTCACAGGAGCTGTTTGGCTTGGCCTGCCTGTTGTGTCCTTCCACAGGCACTTCAGGCTCCGGGAACATCTCTCCTGGAAACCCACAATATCTCTGTGAGGTCTTAGCTTAGGGTCACTTCTTGAATGGCTGAGACCACTACAGGTGGATACTTCTGTAGGAAGTATCCCAAGAATGAAGGACTGTCTTGGGGACAAGGACCTTCCATCATGATCTGTAGTGTCTTATGCTGCCTTGGAGTATCAGCCTCTCCTGCCTGCCCGAAACAAAAACAGTTGCAAAGAAAACTTAAGTGATTGTAAAGACAAATGAATGTTGTGATTTTCTTTTCTTTGCAGCTTTCTGCTTTGCATCAGGTGCTGTGCGAACAACCTTTGAGGGCTGATAAGATGTATTCACTGGCTTCTTGTTCTCTGATGAATAACTAATAAGCTTGCACCTGGGGTCTGATGAATGGGAGATTGAAAGCCCCAGACTCGTTAGCACTTGTTATCAGCTGATAAGGGCAAATTGAGTCATAAGAACAGCAGCCCCAGTGGGACTGCCAGATGGGAGAAGGTAGTATATTCCCAGCCTGTGGGATGGCAGACCGCCTGCTTCCTTGTGCATCATGGTGGCAGCATGGTTCTGCTCAAGCCTGTGGTACTCCACAGGCAAGGAGACCCACATGAGGACCCCAGCACCCACCCTTGACCTTCCGGGAGTGTTTATAAACCATTCTCACAATCTATACAAGGCCAGAGTGGTCTGCTCCCTACTCTGCAGCTCCAGTACCTCCTGCTGCAGTTGGGCACCATGATGATCCTGGCCATCCTGCAAAACCAGGTGACAGGCAGGTTGAATGAAGTCCCTGGGGCTACAGAGTATGTTGCCTGTCCTTCTCAGTTGGACAGGAGCCCACATTATCTTCCTTAAAGATGGACAGTCATGTGGGGAACATCAAAGCCAAACTCAGGGCTGCTAGCGCTCATGGAACAGCAAGAAGAGGCTGCAAAGCATCCCAGCCAAAATGCAACAGCCCTTGAAATACTTTTGACCACTCTTTCCTAGCGTTCTTCTAGCACTGGTGCCTGCTGTCTCTGCCAGGTACACATGCACAGGCAGGGAGGAGAAATGTCTGGGGCCAGCACTGAACTTCAGGCAAGATGGGACGTGTGCCATCTTATTAGAAAATCACCTTGGTATTCAAGTGTGTGCCTTTCTCTCTTCACTTCTGCATTTTAAAAGTTGCAAGTTTCCCCTTGTTTTTCTGTCTACTTTTCTCTATTCAAAGGGAGTCTGGAGGGGTTTTGCCACCTTCTGCTGACTGGGAGCAGCACCTGGCTCCCATGGGCATGACCCACCAACATCTCAGCCTGCCTCCAACAGAGCATTCCCACCTTGATGGCAGGCTACTAAACAAAATTGGGGCTAGAGTATTTGTATGTTGTATTAACTAATGTAGACGGATTTATAATGGGCTGACATTACAAACTACATGGAAATGATATGCTGGGGCAAGTCATTGCCAAAGGTTTGTTGCTATTTCTTGGTGTATGTGTAATGTTTGTCAAGGTGATATTCCTCTTCCTCTGTGCCATGTGTTTTACTGTAAAGCAGGAACTTACAGAACTCCATTTTGAGTCACACAGTAGTTGGAAATATCATGGATAGCTGGGTGGAGCTGCCTGTTTTCATCACTGCTTGGGGAGAATAAAAAAAGAAAGCTTTCTCAATCAATTTGGTTATGAAACCAATCTTATCCCAAATGCACATGAACTCCTCTCCACGAATTTCAGCTGAATAAATCACAACTCTTGCCGATGAACATTTACAAAAATTTATGTCTAAGCCATCAAACTCTTGACAAAGAGCCACATTTCCAGAGGTGCCCCAGATAACCCAAAGAGTAGATCTAGGGCCCATTTCCCAAGGTTTTCTTCTTTATTATTTTTATTTTTAGATAAAATGTTAAATAACCTCCTAGGCTCTGACAAATGTCATTTCATTCACTTAGTGTGACCCTTGTTAATTTGTTTTGCAGCAATGTTCCAGGCTGTGCGGGCCCTCATGATAGTGGGTATTGTCCTGGGCATCCTTGGCCTCCTTGTGTGCATTTTTGCTCTGAAATGCATCCGCATTGGCAACATGGAGGATTCTGCAAAAGCCAACATGACTCTGACCTCTGGCATCATGTTTATTGTTGCTGGTAAGTGGGTGGTGTGTGTCCTTCATGTGTGAGGCATTGCAGTTGCCCGAAATTGAGGACTGGCCAAGTCTTTACACACTTCTGGTCATAGGTAGCAGATGCTCTGGAGCAATCCAGAGCGCTGATGCTTGCACGAAGTTATTGGCTCTTGTCTTCCAGCCTGACCTCCTGGGGACAAGTGGTCTCTACCTCTCTTTAGTAAAAGAAAATCAATGTTTATATGTGACAGAAAGTAGAAGGTTGAAAAAGCAGCCAACAGATAAAGAAAATTTCTCTAATTTTTTTGTTGTATATGTACATATATCATGTACTGATATAGCCTTTATTTATACATAATGGTTTTTTGAGGAGTTTCAGGCTTTATACATAGCAATTTTATGAAGACTCTCAGATTTGCAGTAGCTTAACTTGCAATTTTTAAATACCTTGGGTTATCAGCAGGGCTACAGGAATGTCTAATATTGCCCAGCTACCTTGAAATTGCAAAATGCTTAATACATCACATACAGGTTTTCCCACAATTTTTTGCAAATGAGTAATCAAATCCATATCTTAGTTAAGGGAAGGAGAATGCCGCTATTTAAAATCCTTCTAGTTGAATGGCTCCTAACTTTTGTTGGAGTATGAAACAATACAACTTCAAGATGTGAAATAAGCACAAGTTTGAAAGAGGAAACCAGAATAATAAAAAATAAAAATAATAAAAAAAGAATAGTGAAATGGCAAATAATAATGCCATTACTACCAGGCTGGGCACCACAATGATCACCTTTGCAGATGAGTGAAAGAAGTTCCCGCCTCTTCATTCTCATCTTCCAGGCTGCCTGCTGCCTGCAGGCACCACTGCCTAGTGATGAAATAAATGTGTGTCCTCTTCCACATGAGAGAAAGAGGGTGTTTTCCCATGTAAAATCTAATTTCTGTTATGGAATCTTTTGCCCATGTTTTTCACGGTAAAACAATTTTCTAGAACTGAACTAATGGGTATTTTCAGCAGCTAAAATGTTCTCACTTGTTTTCTGTGAGAAAACACATTGTGGGTCCCCACTTCTGCTGCACATGCTGGGACACAAAGCAGCGTCTCAACTACCCTTCCAGAGCTTTAAGCTGTTTCCTCAAGGCCAAAGGTGACTGCCTGAACTACGTGGATCTCAGTCTGTCTCTCTGTCTGCTCTCAGGTCTGTGTGCCATCACTGGAGTATCTGTGTTTGCCAATATGCTGGTCACAAACTTCTGGATGTCCACAGCCAACATGTACCAAGGAATGTACCAGAATGTCCAGAATAGGTAGGTGGTCAACAAGCTCAGGGTGCTCCACAGTGCAGGTTTCCCTCAGGCCAGGGTGGGCTGCAGCTTAAGGAAAGGCAAACTCTGGTTGCATGTTAGTCTAGTCCCAGGACTAGGAAGATTTATTAAGTCTCTTTCTTATCTGCACTGGAGATAGTTTGTCCCAGAAAATTGGCTGGCATTTCTGTTTTCACGCAGCTCAAGAAGGAGGTAGAGAGTCCATTGAGGATGAGCTGGCTAGTGGGATGGCACGCACAGGAACTTCTGCAGGGCCAAAGGGAGAATGATAATGTTCAGTGCATTTCAGAAGCAGCAGACTAGCCTACTGTCACAGCTCTTACCAGTAATGTCTTTGTGTTTTGCAGGTATACCTTTGGCTCAGCCCTCTTTGTTGGCTGGGTAGCAGGTGGTCTGGCTCTTGTAGGAGGTATTATGATGTGCCTGGCGTGCAGAGGGCTGATTCCAGAAGAATCCCGGTAAGCTTATTTATGGTAGACATGGGAAGGCATTGCAGAAAACTTTGGGTGTCCAGATCGCATACAGCCAGCATACCACAGGATACAGCTATGCATAATACCCCTGTTGCAAGAGTCACTATGATGATAGCCCTGTATCATGGGTCAAAAGTAACTGTTTCTCTTCTCGGACTGCATGACTTGTAAACAGAGAGGGAAAGAGAAATCAACCTTAAAATCAAAATGTGCATTGCAGCTTTGATTGTAAATTGCATAGCATGTCACCAGCAGGTGTAAATCGCATCAGCTGAGCTATGATTTACATCAGGTATGTCTTTGTACACCTATGTAGCTGCTTATTGTGGGTGGGTACTTCAATCAAGGATTTACTCATGGGAAAGAAAGTGTAAGTTTATTAAAAAACTTTAAAGAGACTTGCAGACTGCCATGGATCATTTGCTCTGAGCTCACTGGGTGTCTCCAAGTTATGACACAGTACAAAGTTGCCTAAAATCCAAAACAGGAACAGAGGATGCAACACTGGGTAGTCACAGACCTTCTAGATGGCTGATCCCATCCTTTGTGTTTCTTTTAGTTACAAAGCAGTATCCTACAATGCATCGGGACGGAATATCTCCTACAGAACAGGGCCGTATAAGGTTGCTTCAGGGTATGAACCTGAAGCGAAGACTAGGAAGGGTGCAGAATATGAAGAAGCTGCTCGAAGTGAGGATGGAAGACGCTCATACCCTTCAAAATATGACTACGTCTAGCAGACTTTCTGGGCTTGATTTGCGCTATGTTTTATAAAATATTTTTAACTTCAGAAACAAAAAGTACATGCAAACAAAGCAGTTTGTAAATAGGATTGTGTTTTCCATCACGTTTTCGCTACTCTGAGGTTTTATCCTAGCTTGTTATGAACATCGTTTTTATTTGACTGCCTGATAGTTTGCCTACCATAAGGAGATGTATAAAAAAAGTAATGCCTTTTAATGCTCTCAGAGTAGAACAGTTTGCTCATATTTTATGTATAAACTCTGATATCCAGGACCAGGATTATGCCTTGTGCCCTTTTCTAATTCTTCTAATAGGTTAAAATTCCCATTTAATAATAGCCCAGATGTAAAAGAGATGCTACCCCGTTGCCTTCTTCCCTTTGATCAGGCTTTCATGCAATTTTGCAATGTCATCCCCTACTTTCTCAGAGTCTGGAGACATGAACAGTGTCTTGCAACCTCAGTGTTCTCCAATCATCAGAAAAAACAACGTTTTGTTGAAATGATGGAGTACTCTAATCTGGTTTTGCCACTTGAGGTTTTGGCTTTTGTATGTTTTTTTTTTTTGTTTTGTTTTGTTTTTTGGTTTTGTTTTGGGTTTTTTTAGCAGGTAGAAAAGCAAAAATTATAATGTAGCAGTCTCCTATATTACTCTGCTGTGTATTTATATTCAGTTGTATCCCTCTGGCTGTGGTGAATGCATACAAACCCCATAGTCATGGCATTTTCCTCCCCAGTGACTCTTTCTACTCAGACACACCTTTGCTTTGCTGGTTGTACTACAATGCTGATCTACTGTGATATTTAATCTGATTTATGTTACTTAGACATTTGCTATAACCTGTGACATCAACGTGTATTTATTTCTTCTGATCTCTCCAAGGAATATGTATAATCCATTGTTATTCTTATGCTAGATATTTGCTGTAATACCTGAAAACCTCTGTGTGTGACCAGTGTTCCTGCAGATGTCATCTTTAATGAAGCCAGAAGAATTTCGCATTTAGAATTAATTAGAGTTACATTTGGAGCAGAAATCCCAGGGAGCATTAGATGTGTAACTCCACACTGACATCAAGACTTTCTTGTGTTAATTCTTCCCCCAGTGATGTGAAGATTAACTCCTTAGTGGGACATTGCCTTTTCTAGCCAATCCATCAGAGAGGAAGTTTATTTGAAGGGGTCAGAGGAAGAAACAAGAGCTTATGTGGGAAGGGAGAACTGTGTGCCTTTGGCATGTCCTCCCTTGTAGCTCCCAAGTAGTTCTTGGTGAAGTTCTGAAAACTGTCTATGAGCAAAGTAAAGGGGTACTGAGGGATAGGATGGAGAGAAAGAAGAGGTCCAAAACCTCCAAAGCAGCCATTTTGACAGATATCTGCAATGGGTTTTAGTCTCAATTGTAATAATTATATGTTCTCTGCAGGAGTTCATTGGCAAAATTGTTTTGGTGAAATGCTGGTAATCCCTTGAATGGTTTCATGTTCTGGAGGAATCAGAGGTAGAGCTGAACATTTCTTCAGAGCTGAACCTTTGGTAGGTCAAGCTACCAGTCTAGCTGGCATCTCTGGTGGCTTGTATGAATAAGGGGGGGCACGCTGTCTCATTGAACATCAGTGCTCATGGTGAGGGTGAACACAAGCCATACCAGCTCTCCATAACCATCACCTTTCCATAGCCATCAGCTCTCCAGACCCACTAAGACGCACATCTCCAGAGCAGGTCCAGGAGGTGTGGATTGGCTGCACTTCAGTCAGGTCAGTGGGAAGAAAAAGTAATGCCTGGTTAAGGTGCAGCACCAGCGGCTGATAGCTGGAGGAGATGGCCACCATCATGAGAAGAGTTTCCATTCAACAGAAACTCTTGGTCCCATCTCAGGCTGGATGTTGGCTCCTGCTGCCAACATGTGGAAGTCTCTGCTGGATATCAGTGCTGACTCTCATGTTAGCAAAAGACTTGTCTTAAGGATCTGTTTTTAAAGGAGAACAGTTTAGCTTTGCAGAGGTAAATCCTGTCCTATTTTAAAAACACTGATATTCTGTACAATGGTTTTGTCCCCATCTCTCAGTGTAGACGTAGCTTTTTTGTCTTTTTTTGCATGCTGGATTTATTTGTTTGTTGTTAGTTATTTTTTTCTTTTTTACATTAATATTAAAACTGAAAAAGTCTTTAAGACCAAAATCACTGTTTTCTTTTATTCTTTCCTTGTCACAAGCAGCAGCTACTGACCTTCCTGCTCAGCTAAACTCACCCCAGCTTTGGGTTCTGCAGGTTCTTGGGAACAGTATAGGCAAGTATGTGTGGCTGAGATAAAGAACACAAGACTATTTTTTTTTCTTCTTTGTGAGACATAGTTCTATGCTGAGAAAAGATATCAGAGAAGCGGAAGAATAAGCATCAGGGGACCCCAACACACTGATACAATGAAATCAGAAGTCCTTGCTGAGACCCTGGGCTTGCTGAGGAATGCAGTTCAGCAAGTGCACGGCTCTTTTTGGGTTTGAGGCCACTTTGGCCCAGCCAGCATCCATCTGATTTTCAAGGTAGCAATTAAACGCTTGTAAATACTTCATTATTCTTAGGAGGGCAGAAAAATTGCTGGTATGCTCTCACTCCTGCCAGCCTCCACTGGAAAGGGGCTGAAAAGCACAGGAATGTTTAATTTAGATAGGAAACACATAAGTGGTGGTTAGGTAAGGGTACACAGAGTAATGAAAAATACAGAAAAAACACCCAGAAAAAACTGAAATCAGGTTTCCAACTGCATTAGAACAATAAAGGATGCACGCATAAAATTGCAAGTAAGCACCTTTGAAAGTTACATTTTATTTTACGCAACATATATGTGCTGACAAACTCACTGAATCAGCTATCTCTCGGTTTTGCTTTGATGTGTGCAAGTGTGTAGATGGCAAGATTGCAGGCAGGAGCATTATGGAGGGTGGCAGAGAGCTGAAACAGAGCTGTAACAGGAATTCTTGCCCTCAGTTGATTTCTGGTCTTCCAACATCAGTTTTCACTTCTCTACCTCCGCCAAAATCCTGCAGTATTAAAAATATAATGCAGTGAACTTTACTGGAAAAAAAATAAAAAAAATCAAATTCTACAGTAGAGAATAATTTACGAGCCTGTTTGCAGTGTAACAACACCTGATATTGCAGCTGCTCCCCTCTGTTTGGGGCCATAATGGACCTTATCTTGTGGTGAGTACTACCATGAGCGGTGAGCATTGTGCACCGCACCGGGGGAATGACAGGGTGGGGAGAACCAATATCCACAGCCATGGAGTTATGGTTCCTGCTGCAGAAAGCACTTGGTGTTTCCCTATCTTGGGGCATGGGCCTGAATAGCCCCTTTTCATCTGCACTGATCTGTGATATGAAAACCCTGCAGCTGAAACCACCAGCTTAGGGAAAGCTCTGGGTCTTTACTGAGAACCAAATTCCCTTTTCCAGGCTTTTTTCTGCCAGCCAAAAAAATATGTGGATACCCTAATAATTTATTAGACTTTAGGAAAAAAGAAGATGAAAAAGCCCCCCTAGGATGACTCAGCATTGTCTCAGAGACAGTTTACTGTGTCCCAGAGCTGTTATGTCCAAATGCCCACGTGCAAAGGACACAAAACCCCATGCCACATCCATGGCCCAAGGTGCTAAGGGCCAGCTGCATAGGGAGGGGGACGCTCAGTCTCTATGCTGGCCTGGGGAGCACCCTGGGGTCACCCACCCAAAACAGCCTCTGCACCCTATGCTGTGCATTGCAGGGAGGCATTTAGGAACGAATTTATGCTCAGAAACTCAGCACCACGTACATAAGTGTGCTGCTCAAAGGAGCAGCAAGCTGCTCTCACTGGGTCATCCCCAGGCAGAAACTCCTGGTGAGTGCGTTGCCCTTTCAAGGCATGCAGAAGAATGACATCCTGCTTTGCTGCCTGGTTGGAGTTCTGGTGGAGCAATTCAATATTTGCTGGGCTCTACTAGGCTTGCTGGTTTGACCCGCCACACAGAAGCAGGAGGTTTGTGCCTCTAGAATTCTTCAGCTGAGTAAAACCTGGAAATAATTATTGGAACCCAGATATGGTGATCTCTTGGCCCCATGAATAAATCCAGTATTTCCTCCTGCTATTGCTGATGGTGAGGAAGGAAAGATCCTCCCCCTCCTGTCAATCATTTTGCCTTTATTGATAATAAACTGTGGGGCAAAGGATGCATTTCATAGCTCTTACAGAGCCAAGGGAGATGAGTCAGGGAAACTGTGACGGGTGTATGTGTGCCTGCACTCAGAAATGGGTTTGTTTCCATAAATTTGATTGTCTTCTGAAAAACATATATCCTGTTTCAGAGGAGCTAATTAAATATAGGCTTGTCTAATAGAGCAAGTTCTGAAAAGGCTGTGTGCATTATCCACCAGAACAGCTCTATATAGATTCTTTCTGAGCTTCTGCAACATTTATAAGTACATAAGAGCACAGTAGATTTGTGTGGACTTTGACCAAGAGAAGCAAAGACTCGTATCTGAAGCTACAAATTAGACTATGAGATAAGAACTCTCCTGAAATCTATATGCAATTAAAAGCCCACTCTTCCTTCCTATAGTGACAAGGTTATTGCTTTTATATGGCTGAACAGAGATGAATGAGCCTATGGATTAATAGCACTAAGATTTATGACACTGTGCTTGCCCCAAATATTATGGGAGAATAGCTCGCTGGGTGAGGTATTTTAGCTGAATAAATTTGACATGATTTTTCTTTTATTTTTTTTTTTCAGCTTGGTATTATTAGGGAGAGTTGCACTGCATTCAGAGATCATTAGTGCTGTGGTTTGAATATCTACTAATTGTCCCGTATATATCCATGCTTTATAGAACTATTAACAATAACTACAGCCCCACAAAGACAATGTCATTAAGAAAGACAAAACACAAAGTATGGCATTTTAAAGACCATGACACTCTAATGGCATTAAATTCTTGGCAAGAGCTCGACCAATGATTTCAGTATAGCCGTGCTGCTTTGTCCCCATGAGAAGGGGGTCATGCCTATGTCCCATGGATGTCTTAAATGGTACCTGCAGGCTGGAAGCTGGTTGTGCTGGCATCAGCTGCTATAATGTTTACAAAACCATCCCTTCAATTTATCATGGCAGTGCAAAAGTCCCTTTTGCAGAGGGAAATCCTGATTTGCATGATTTCTCCTTCATTAAATTGGCTAGATCTTTATCTTGCTGGCTCTGAACTTGTTTTACTGTTCCCAAGGACTCAAGAGAGGATGAAGACAAAGGAGTCACTTCTAGTAGCAGAATTCAGGTGCCACCAATTGGTGAAGACCATGGAAAACCCTCCATGCTACCCTGAACTTGAAGACAAGATTGAAAAATTAAGAGGAAAACAAAAACCTGCAGTAATTTAAGGGGAGCAGTTTGAGCATGGGAGGGATGGGGATACGTGCCCAGATGGGGTATGCAGGTCAGAATAGAGGTGAGGATTGGAAAGGTAAAACTATGCTCAGGAAAAAGCATGGATAGTGGACAGGCCCTTCTCCCCCAAATCATGCCATGATGCTCGGGTTGCATCTTCCATCATTTAACAAAACTTGAAGGGTATTTTTAGCTTTTTGGGAAAAGCTTTTTGGGTGTTAAGCAGCATGGATGGGCATGTGTGCTCCATCCCATGGACCAAGCCTGCTTCACCACCTTCTTCACTACCCATGAACAAGCAGCAGGTTGGTGGGCTGGATATGACCCAAGGAACAGGCATGAAGACTTGAGAGGTAAGGGGATGTGTTATCAGGCTTTGAGAAACATTGGCAGCCTGAGGGCAGGGTGCCTGTGGTTTGCCTGGTTTTGCTGCTAGCAGTCGTGCTGTCTTGTGGTATTGCAGCATCCTCACAGGTTGACAGAAATGAATTTTGGAGGCAGCACTTGTTCCATTGTCGTTTTCTTGTGGGAGAAGCCAAGTTTGTTTCCTTAATTCAGTCACAAAGAAATCTTTGGCCACACATCTGCCTATTTAACCTCGACTGCAAGCGAGAGTCCCCACTTGCACTTCTGACTTTATTTTCCACTGTGTGCTTTCTGTTGGTTTTGTTTTATTCTGCTTTGTTTTGCATTCAGGATACAGTAATCCACCTGATTGGGAAGCATCTTTGCTGCTCTCCGCTGGTTTGATATCGCGCAGCCCAGCACTACGGTCCAATTTGATGTCATCAAAAAAGTATCCTAAAAAGGGGTACACAAGCAGTTGCTTTATCTCAGAAGGAGTCCACAAAGCAACAGGAGAAAAAAATTGAAAAATTTAAAAAATTGAAAAAATATTGAAAAAAATGTATTTCTTTTCTGGACAAGGCACACTGATGATGGAACTCATCTCAGAGTTGCTTCTCCCTTTCATCTTCTCTTCTCAGAGCCCACCACCTATGATAACCCAAGGTTATCATAACCTTCAGGCTCTTCCATGTCCACTTCACATTCTTTGCCATGTGGCTTTGTCTGTGTCTATATTTATTTATTTGCAAGAGTATGAGTGTCACTTTTCTTTTAGCACAAGGCTCTCAGCTATTCTTAGAGTTTCCCAAACTCAGGGGACACTTTTCCCCCACCTTTCTGTCGCCATCTGGACTTGGTGTTGAGTGCATGAAGCTCACTGCAATGAGTCAGAAGTACCTCAGGCATGAAAACTGTTGGTAAAACAAAAGTAAGAGCAGTTCATGCACTGGTCAGCAGGAGAATACGTGCAGGAACAGCAAAAGCAGCCAGACCTGGGGCTGGCAGTGTTTGATCAGCAGCCGGCAGAATGGGTGTGATTTAGATTTTAGTGCTGGGCAGCACACCAGCCTTGGCACCGAATTTGCCAAGTAGTCAAGGCAAAAGAGCTTCTGCTTTCAGCCTTTTC
This sequence comes from Psilopsiagon aymara, assembly GCA_024733675.1. Lineage (NCBI taxonomy): Eukaryota > Metazoa > Chordata > Aves > Psittaciformes > Psittacidae > Psilopsiagon > Psilopsiagon aymara. Next base: position 73,031 of record JANRGW010033493.1, read on the forward strand.
ACCACCTGTTTTTTGGTTTGAGCAGGAATTTCTTTTCCCATTGGTTTGGGAAAACATCCCTCCTTTATTTAATTCATTAAAAGCAGTGTTTGTTATGATCAACACTCACCAAAAAGAACAGCTGTTAAATTAAGCATGAAGTAACACATCTGGCAATAACACTGTAAGCAACAAAAAACACAAGACAGGTATAGGTCTTAAAACTTGAAGTATTAAAATGGAAAACAATTATTTTCAAGGGATGGAGCTAAAGTTCCATGCCCTGTGGGTGCACATAAGCACACAGGTGAGAGAACGTACCAGGAGACATGGGAATATGCAAAATATGGGGAGGAAATGGGGTCTGGATGTTTGTGAACAGTTTGCTGAAATTATGTTAATAATGTTAGCTCTGGTTGGGCTTTCTGCTCCCCAGCATTAAAACGCACATGCAATTGTTAGAAACAGGGAACAGTAGAAGTCTGAACCAGCAGCAGAATGGGTTAAAAAAGAGAAGATAAATTGAGATGTGACAGTTTTTCCCATTGTGTTTTCCAAAATGCCATACTTTTGAGTGATGAGGATCATAAATCCATTCCTCCAAATGTACAGAATACAGAGAGGATTAGGGAAATCAACTGATTCTACACAGATGAGCATTATCAGCAGAGCTTAGCTTATATGGTCATTTTTAGAGTGCAAAATACTATCCTTTGGGTTGGAGTTTCCATCTATTCAAGAGAATCAGCAACTTGTGGTTTGTTACTCTGTCTGTCCAAATGCATGCAGGCTAGGCTCCTGCTAGAGTGGAAAGCAAGACCCTTTTCATCACCCTCAAAGGGCACCAGCAAAGAGAGATGCAGCAAGAAGGAAAGCTGCTTTCTCCCCTTCCTGACTCTGTTTTCTGGACTGCTTTAAAGAATTAAAAAGCCACAAACAAATGCTAGGCTCCGTCTGGTGCAGAGAGTTGGACCCAGCCTGTGGGATGCAAAGCTCATGGCTTCTGGGGCTCCAAAAACCTCATGGTACTGTCAGACATTGTGTTATTGCTTCAGTGCATGATGAAGGGAGAGCAGAAATCACTGCTTTTCAGACCACGCAGCATTTGTTCTCCTTGCTACCACCCACAGTGGCTCTCCAGGGACTGCACAACTCCCTGTGCTGTCTATGAAAGCCTCAATATTGGGATATTCCCCGGAAGAGGGGCAGCCCTGGGAAGGCTGCAAAGCAGCTCCTGCCCGTTTCTGGTGTTGTGGCACCATCCAGTGGCTGCTAGAAAAGCATCGTCACTTCCCTGTCACCACGTGTTGCCCCCTTGCAGCCCGGCTCTGCGGGGCCCTGGGTGGTTCCCAAAACATCGGTGATTTCTTGGCTGGGCCCTCCAGGAAGGAAGGCCTTTTTTTTCCCCTAAAAAAGGCAATTTGATTCTGACACTGTGTCCTGGGTTTCAGCAGCAGCAGTCATTTTTCTCCTTTTTAGTAGCTGGTGCAGTGCTGTGTTTTTGATTTTCGGCCTGGGTACAGCACTAACAACACCAGTGTTTTTAGTTACGGCTTAAAATGTTTTGGTCTGACCAAGGACTTTCGAAGCCTCATGCTCTGCCAGGGAGGAGGGGGATCCGAGAGGAAGCAGAGACAGGACATCTGACCCAAACTGACCAAAGAGGTATTCCATGCCATAGCACGTCATGCCCAGGATGGAAAAATGGAAGGCAGAGACCTGGAAGGGTGGGGTTCGCTGCTGGGTCAGGCTGGGAATCGAGTGGTATTCTCTTTCCTTGTATTTCCCTTGTCATTATTACTGGTGGTAGCAGCAGTGGTTTGTGTTATACCTTAGTTACTGGGCTGTTCTTATCTCAACCCCTGGGAGTTGCATTTTTTGATTCT
>JANRGW010033494.1:0-74516 GCA_024733675.1 Psilopsiagon aymara
ATAAGAACAGTCCAGTAACTGAGGTATAACACAAACCACTGCTGCTGCCACCAATAATAATAATGATAAAGGAAATAGCAAAGCAAGAGAATACAACTGCTTACCACCCGCTGAACAATACCCAGCCCAAACCAAACAGTTCCCCCCCAGGTAACTATCCCCAGTTTATATAGTGGGCATGACCTGCTGCAGTTTGGGATATCTCTTTGGTTAGTTTGGGTCAGGTGTCCTGTCTTTGCTTCCTCCCTGCTTCCCCTCCTCCCTGGCAGAGCATGAGACTCAGAAAGTCCTTGGTCAGACTGAACATTACTTAGCAACAGCCGGGAACATCGGTGTTACCAGCATTGTTCCCAGGCTGAAAGTCAAAACCACAGCACTGCACCAGCTACTAAGAAGGAGAAAAATGACTGCTACTGCTGAACCCTGAATATGTATGTATATAATTATTCTTGCTGTTGACCATTTTAAACTCAAAATATTTTACCCTCATTATATCTAGTCCCTTACTTGTCCTCCTCTCTGATGACGGAAAACATTTATTTTAGCATGTTTTCAGTAAGACCATCATCTTGCATTAGTTTTTCAGTGTCTATTGATAATTTCCTTGTTTATTTTTAATTAATATTATTGGTCATTCAGCATATGACACTCAGAGTAAATGTTAAATCTCTGGCAGAAAAAATCCTATTGGCACTTTAAGTGCTGCAGTAAAAAAGCACACAACAGTGGGTGGTGTTCAGGAAAAGGATTGCATTTCTGGGAAATGGAGCTTGATAATCAGCTGTCCTGATGTTGCAGCTACTTGAGAGTCACTGGGCTTATGACACTGACCACAGAGAGCTGAAAAGAAAGTACTTCCAACAGGCACTTTGTAGGGACAGCAGTGTCATCCACGGCAACCTGGCTCCAGGCACACCTCTGCACCTGCTGCCCATCTCCCTCCTCCTGCAATGAGGGACCCAGCTGCCTTGCAGCTCTTTACCACAGCTTCTTTCTTGTGATAAACCAGAGCACAGGACTCAAGTTGTCGTTGTTCAGGATCAGCAGATGGGCTACAAGCTATACTTTGGCCTTTCCTGAAAGAGATCATAGAATCATAGAATGGCTGGAAAGGACTTTAAAGAACAGCTAGTTCCAACCCCCTGCCAAGGGCAGGGACACCTTCCATTAGACCAGGTTGTTCAAATTACATCAGTCTTTAAAATAGAGCTTTATTTTTATTAAGAATCTTTCAGTATTATAATCTGCTTAATTATAATCATTTTTATCAGCTAATGTAACTAAAAGCTATAAAGTCCACTCAATGATTATTATTACTATTATGACCTGTAATTTTCTCAGAATATACAGTTAACAGGAGTATCTATCATGAAGGTGCAAAAGAAAGATGTAGGATTAGCATGGCTAACCCAGACTGCCTCTGCATGTTGATTTTGTCAACTTACACCGCTCCTCTGTTTTTCAAAAACGTATGTAAATATCTGTAGAAAATAATAAAAGTACACCCTGCCAAACACATTTACCAGATTACAGGTTGCTGAGATCCTGCACTGCTGCAGATAGGAGGTTAATAACACTATAGACCCCTGGCACGATTCTAAAAAATGCTTTATCCTTGCCACTGCCCCTGCCTTGGCAATGAGCACGTCCCCTTGCAACATGTGATCAGTCTAGGAGCCAGTTTACATCCAGCTCACTAATTTTTTGTAGTAAGTGTCACCAGTCACCACAAACAATAGTGTTTGATTGAGATTTCTTCTCTTTTGAAGGAATCAAATTGCAGTTTTGTCTTCCATAAAATAAGGCTTGCTGGTTTGTGATTAAGATACAATATACATCATAAATCATTTCCTTGTTTACATGCCTATATATATGATGTGCTCAGCCAACATTATGATAAGCAGATTTATTTCAAAAAAAATCTCTCATGCTTCGAGGTCGTATCTTCCTACATTGCTTTCTGGCAAGTTGAATTAACAATAACTTTACACCAGAGTGTAAAGTTTAATAAGATTCACTTCCATGCTACCTGTTAATGACTAGCAGGCAATGCTTAGAGAAATACCTTATTTCCTTGAAAGTAGCTCTTCCAGTTTTTCTCTGCAAACACAGCACATGGCAGAGAAGATATTAGAGGATGTACAGTTACAAAATGGAGGTCTAATGATGTTAAATAGCACTGCAACAGGCTATTTTTAGGTTTTGTTAAAACTGACCATGAATCAGAGCAAAATATTTTTGCATATCTTACAATTTATGTAAGATGCTACAGTAACCCCTCTTAAGGGTTCTGCTGTGGTATAGACAACAACCATATTTGAAGTAGTCTTCATTTTATAAATAAGCAAATTATGACCTTATGAAACCCCTAATTCTGGGAATAAATAGCATGGGGGGGTTGAACTAGATGATCTTGAAGGATGCCTTCCAACCCAAATTAGTCTATAATTCTAGGTTTCTATGATTCTATGAGTGGAAAGTCACTTTTATACTAAAGTAATAACAGACTTTACATTAAAACACAAAAGATTCACACACCTAAAACATATATGCAAACCCCTTATATCAATTATAAATTCCACGGGAGATTTATACACCTAAATATCTCAGTTCTTCTGAAACTAAGAGAGAAGACATTTCAATGTATTAAAAACAAATTCCTTTTACCCAGTTGAAACTGGCAGAGACTTCCCATATAGAATGCAATGCTCAATCAGTGTTCAGCTATTAATAATAATGCTGCTATTTGTTCTTTGACTTTTTAGTATACCTTTTACTTACAATATAAACACTGGCAGCATACTGAAAGTATAAAAACAATTAGTTATGAATAATGTAATGATATTTTTTATGTTTTAATTTTATACAACATTTTAACAGTTTTTAAACAGACTAATCAAAATTTATTTCAAGGTTTATAAAAGATAGATTAGTTCTAAAATCCTGACACTGTGGAAGGTATGAAAAAGGGCCTAAGTCATTACTTCTCATCATGAAGTGCATATTCTATAAATTCAATATTTGCCTATGTTATGTTTAGTTCAACAATGCACAACTGCAGTTTCACACAATTGTAATTCCTGTGAAATCATTGGCGTTAAACTAGGATAAAACTGGAGTAACAAAGTTTTGATTGCAATCATGTATTGACACAAGGAGAAAATAAAGATAGAATGAGTGCTAGGAAACCTCCTGTGGCAAGGCCACTGTCTTAAAGAAAACTAATCAGACACAGTCAGAAACAACTGGTTTTGATAGATTGTAAACAGCAAAAGTCATGATTTCTCTCTAAAAGTCATCTGACACCTTCATTACTGCAATTGCTTATTTAATCCCTCTCACATCAAGAAGCAATGCAGCTTTATTAGGCAGCTTATGCAAGTTTCTTTTTTTCTCTGTATTTTTCACCAGTACTTGCCAATCAACACTGTGCATCAACAACCTGCATTTGTAGCAGCTGCTGATATAAAAATATGTTCAGATAGTAAGACAATATCCAGAAAAATCATACTCCTAGGAACATGACCAAGTAAAGTTACTATTATACAATGCATTTTGAGCTACAGATATATGATATCTGAAGGGAAATGTTTATTTGTAGACTTCCTATAGTTTTCCAGCTTAATGATGTTTAAACTCAATATTTCATTCTGTAAGTTCCTGGTCCTCCTCTACAGAAGTTCAGCTAAGCAAATATCTCAGGTTTGACCCACACACATCTTACAAAATCCTGAATTTTAATGTTGACTTATGTCATATTGGTTAACTCCTCTGCAAGATCTTGGTAGCAGAACTGTTGCAACCAGAGCAGACTGAGGAAGTAAGATAAGCCAGGTTTGTAAGGAGAAATAATACCTTTTAATAGATCAACTCTTATACTTTACATGGAAAAGTATTCAGACTCAAGCTTTTCTTTATGTAAGAACCAGAAATAGCTAGGAAACTTTCAGGATCATGTAAGCGCATTTTGTGAGACTACAAAATTCCTGGATTCTGTCCACAGAGATTTGACAATTTTGAAGACATCATTTCCATAGACATAACAGCTGTAGTTGTAGCTTTATTTAGCTAAATGTCTATAACGTGTTTGTTTCCTTTCCAATGCTGAGCCAGATGTCAAGTGGAAGGCTTGACGGATTTTTTTCTGTTGCTTGCTTGCTTCAAACTTTTTCTGTCTTTCCCCTTACAATATACTGATGCAGGTAAGAACACATTTGTATTACATACGAAATATCAGTGAAATCTGAATAAAGGACTGTAGTCAGCAAGACTGTTTGATACATTCAATTATCAAAAGAAAATATTGTCAGTGTCTTTCATTATGATTATATATTTTAACCTTTTAAATAAAGATTTTTAATGAGAATGTTATGAAAATCCTTCAAATTACATGCTATATGTTGTAAGAGAAAATAAGTGCATCTTCTTTGCTTTGTTAGTTCCCCTTATTTCTAGGTTGACTAAAGGAAAAGTAGATATATTCTCCATAGAACTGGAACGTGTGCCTTAATCTGTCTTTGCACTAAGTAAAAGCCATTGAACGACTAATGGGATAGTCTCAAGTGGCTTAAATAGAGGCTTAAGAAAGTGAAAGTCAGCCCTTCCACTTTTTTCTGAACACAAGATAAATGTAAGAAATACAGAGTTGTTGCAAAATGCAAAAGCTGAATCTACCACATGCAGCATTCTCTATTTTTTAAATTTTTAATCATGTTCAACATTCCAGATAAAATGTAGCAAAAACCTTCTTGCACTGAAATTTTAATAAATAAGTTTATGCAATAAAACTTTTTCTACAAAGGATTGTCATGGCATAGATAATGATATATGGTCAAACTGAGTAGTAGCAATTTCTTCTGTACCTTGAAAGGGTACAGCTCTTGTACTTTAAGATCTCAAAGGAGGCAAGCAGCCCTTATGATTCAAGTCAGACTCCATTAAACTCTTGTAATGTACGCTAATGCAGTGTTCCTAAGGGAATGCCATGATGATATTTATCGTCAGCCTGCCTGTTAAGAAAATCCTTGCCAAGCAGGAGAGGAGTCATCTGTATGCGTGGTTGAGCTGCATTTTTATGCCAGCTGATATTGGAAGGCTCTGAGAAGATTCAGATTCAATAGGAATTAAATTTGAGAAAAACACCTGAGGAAAGGGCATTTGGGTGTTTTTCTTTAGTTTGGGGACTTAACTTGACATTTAAAGTAATAAAACCATCTGTAAAATCATACTTTGTCCAGGAGTGCCATTACAACAAGTTGAACTCTTCCAAACTGGGTGAAATAACAAGTTAATTGTGATCTTAATAGATTTCCCAGGTGCTTCTTGTCATCAGGCCTACCTTTTTAGTCAACCTCATTGATCATTAATTACATTTCCTCTTTTAATTACTCTATTTCTTTCCTATTCCTTGAAGAGTATAGAAAGCGGAGCAATTAATCACCTCTGAATTATGTATGTGAATCATCCCAGAAACACACGGCTGGGCTATTTCTGTAGGTCAAGAGGCCATTTTAGATACAGACTAATTTCTCCTCTTGCGGTAGGGTCTTACTGTGAACCTCAGTAGAGCCAGAGGCTGTGTTTTAGAACTGCATTCTAAACTAACCAACATGTTCTAAATCATAAACTACTTTAAATTAGAAAACAATTTGAGACGACTGACTCACCTGATAATTCTTTTCTTATTAAATGTACTGAATCTCTCTGAGAGCTCTATCAAATGGACTTCAATTGACTTAATACCCCAACAGCTACGATTAAATGCTTTGGATATTATTTTTCTTGTACCATGCCATATTATGACATAAGTTTCAAGTTTAAAGGTATTACTTGGTACAGTGCATAATTTATATATGGTGTGATTGAGGTGAAGTTGTGGTATACAAATGAAATGCAATTAGAAGCAGTGTGCGGTTAAAACTGGGTGTTTCTTTAATATACTGATTCAATACAGTTGTTTAGGAAATTATTCAGGAAAAGCACCCTACAGGAGATTCTCAACATATCAAAATGGCACATTCGGATCCTGATATGCAGTATTTTTTGTTTTCTTGAATGGGATTAAATTCAGGTTTTCTCCTTATATGGGCCTGTTTTGGCTTACCCCTAGAATCAGTGGTCTATTCCATCTTCATATATATCCCTATTTCCTAAGCACCAAAGTTTATTTGGATTCACAAGAGCAAGATCATATGCAATCAGGATATATCTTCAGTTTTTGTAAATCAATGGAGCTTGTCATATATTCTTTATCAACAAGTAACTGTGACCTTGTAGGGACTTACGAAGTACACAGAGAATCTAGACCTCAATTGTTGCATTCCTCCCTGTGGTAGAGGAAGAGACAAAAAAATCAGGAAAAAAATGGCCTATTCCTTTTAAAGGGGTTTCCTAAACAGTAATGTGAGGCGAACTCTAATGCTGTAATGACACATTTCAGTGATATAGTGAATCTGAAGATAGCAGAAAACAAAGTTTAGATTAATCATGTTTGTGCTTTATGCTGCAAGATTTTCATCCCATTGTCATTTCCACTTGAAAGTCTAAGACTTGCTAAGAGTCAGAAAAACAGCTATGTCTGCCAGTGTGTGTGAGAATGTACATGTGTGTATTATTGAGTGCACTGCTAAGTTAAGCACGCAACAAAGCACATTTTCCCAATGTATTTGATTTATCATGCAACTTTGAAAATGGTAATGTGCTCCATTTCTCTACCTAAAAATGCAAACTTCCTTAGTTTTGAGTGATATTTCATATGTATGAGATTTCACTTTCTCTAGAAGCATTTTGCAACCCAAAACATTGATTATTCTCCACATCTTTGCATTTACTGATAATTTTAGAAAAATAAAACCAATGCAGCTGTAAGATTGTCAGCCATCTAGGCTTTTCTGCATCTGTAAATTTACACAAAAAATCCAGCCAGAATGAAACTCAGAGACTGCCAAATAGCAAACATTCATAATGAAAAGCTTTACTATTTGCTAATATGTGACTCTCTTCTATGTTGAATTGGAATACAGCACTGTAATCCCTTGGATGTTCAAGACCTAGTCTTTGCTATCATGGGAAAACCATATCAAATTACCAGATTCATACATGGACCAAATTTATGAAGTGCTGCCTTAAAATTCAGTAGGGAACATATTTCCAGAATTTCAGATCTATGATGGCTAGAAACTTCATCTAATTTCTCACCTAAATTTATTCTTTGTTAATTTACACAAGCTGTTTTCTACAAGCATTATCCATTTTCTTTAAACTGCTTTCCTTCTGCTATGTGTTTACCCCTGATGGAATAAACAAGAAAAGAACAAAACTATGGAAGCAAATTAAGGGGGAAACTTATATCAGCTTTAACCTATTCTTTTACTTCAAAATTGTATTTAAACAAAAAATAAATAAAAAGAAAAATTCAATTCAACATGCTACTCATTTTAAAATATATATACATTGTGTACTTAGTATAAGACTATAATACTCTAAGAACAAATACAGAAGTGGAGGATTTAGTTACATCATGCAGTTAGAGGCACAGCTACTTATGCCTGTAGGATTACGGAAATCTTTTGAAGATCTACACAACAGGAATATGAAGTGTTAGGAAGCACATGAAATCATGATCTTCCTAATAAGTGTATAAACCTCTGCACATTTTTGTTTACACTAGTAGTAACAATGTCCTCCATCCAAGATATGGGTACATTGATAGCATGGCTGAGGAAGGGGTCATATTTGTTCAACATCAGAGAAGTACCACATGCCTTGACAGGCTGTGGAGGAAGTGTTAAATTCTGTAAGCCACAATAATTCAGAGAAGTCATGGATATGCTCCGTCCTTCATCAAAGCAGAAACATGATGGTGTATTTGGAAAGTAGTTTGCTTGCAATACATTCTCTCCAAATATTTTCAAGACTGGAGATGAGTGGATCATTAATTAAGCAAGTTGTCTCCAACCAAATCAAATTATTTGAGACACTCTTCAAAATCAGGTCTTTTGGAGCTTGTTTGCTGGAAGTCAATCCTAACAAAAAGAACACAAGATTGAAAACATTCATTTCCCTGGGTTATAGTACAATCAGATTTAAGAAGTCTAAATAAATTTTTAAATGTGTGTTTGAATTGTTCAGCTTAAAGATTTTTTCCTCTACCAAGTACAGTTAGAACATAAGCTCTTTTTCCATTTACTTTTATCTGTGTTGATTTTGTTTACTTGTGCAGCACATTAACAGTATGTTCCAGTTTCAGCTTCTATCTAAGCTGCAGAATACAAAGGGAAAATTCAGCTAGACAAGCTGTCCTTGATAACTTAATATTTGCCTAATTTACTTAAAATGATTGTCTGAAATAAAGTCTTTAATCAGCACATTTCTGAAAAGCTGTAATAAAAGAAAAATAAAAAGAAAATAAATAGAAGAAAAATAAAATTGGGATTTTTTTTTTTCTGAAGTGCATTTATGAATTAAAAAAAAAAAGTTTTTTGCAACATTTCAGCTGAAAATCCCTGAAAATTAGACCTGGCCAAGCCTCTGCTTCTAAAGGCGATACTATAGAAACTGGGGGGAAAAAAAATCCCAGAAAAATAAATATTTTACAGTTCTCAAAATATCAAATTTGATTTAAAAATTACTAAGGGCTTGGATAGCTTTTATTTTCTCAGCAGCAGATTCTCCTACAATGAATAATACTCTACAAAGTTATCTCTTTCTTGTAATGTTAATCTTGCACTGCGATTTTATGCAGGCACATTACAATGAGACACTCTTTCCAATTCCTTGGTTTATGCCCAGTAATACAAGAAGATCAAAATAATAGTGGATGTTTAGGAGCATCCACTGTATAAGGAAGTCCTCAACTGATACAGAGCCAGCTAAAAAGAAAGCTCTTTAAGCTGTATGTTGTGGGCTGAATTTGGGAGGCTGCAGTTCTGGAGCCTGACAGAGCTACTCTATCATTGCACACCTCTTACAAAATGTAATCACGCACCCAGATTGTAGCTGTCTAAAATCTGCTTTAAATTTTACCAGACCCACTGTGAAAGTCCTTGAAACCATAATCTTTTTCACTGGGGTCTACTGTTGTAACTACAGAGAAAAGCTGAGGAGGTTCTCCTTCATTCATTTCTTCACTTTTTAATTGAAAACAATTTAACACTTTGTACGCATTGGAATTATATAGCATGCTGGGTTTATGCTGAAGTTTATCATTCAGTGAACATAAAATTAGTATAATACACAGTATGTATTTGAAGCAGAATTTCTGATAGATTTCTCTCAGGGAATTCTTAAGTGGTAACATAATTAGAAATACCAAATAAAATATTTATATGGATTAGTCTTTTACAGAGATAAGTTGTCTATTGGCCTCACACTTACTTATTAATCAGACCCTGCAAACATGTTTATAAAGAATAGCCAAAAAAAAGTCCCACTGAAATGTCATTCTGACTTTATCAGGTGAAGTTCTGTTTGTTCCATCGCCACAAAGCAATCTAATTATCTCATATATGATTCCAGAACCCTTCAGAATGTTTTAAAAATGAAAAGCTATTGAACTAGTCTAAGGTAAGAGAAATGAAATTTTGAATTAGCCACTCTTTGGGAAAAATGCATTTAAATGAAGCCTGAAAGTTACAGAATGCACAATCCCTAATTAAATTTGATCTTTACAGAATCAAGACCGTTGTCTATGAAAGAAGGGTACATTAAGCACTTGTATTCTCACGTGTACTGAACAGAGAACAAATCATAAATCAAAGAGCGATGACCCAAGTAGTCCACTCTGCTGGATTTCTTTATTCCTGAACAGCAGGAGACTAATGATCCAGAAGGTAATTCCTGTTGTAATCTTTTAGCTATGAATGAAAAGAGACCATCAGCCCCTCATAATCACTGGCACTACATTTAAGCATAATATTTTAATATACATGACATAAATACATTAATGAATGCTTGCATGGGTCTCCTCCTTCTTTCTTTTGAAGAATTAGCCCTGGTGACAGGCCAGTGTGTAACCTATACCAGTAATTACTCACACAGCAAGCCAAAGGATATATAGCTCTCTTTAACCTAATCTCCTCGATAACCTGCTAGGCTTTTGCTGTAAACTTCATTTCCCTTCCTTAGGCTGGCAAGAGCCAGCAAAGGGACAGGGGTGCTGCTGCAGTCAGCTGGCTGCCCAATATTGCACATGGTGGAAAGGCAGCATGAGGGGTGCATTTGTCATCTCCCTCAGTTGCAGAATTAAGGAAATGGATTAAAAAATGCAGCCATGTGAAAGGCTGTATTTAGAGATCTAGGTGAAACTACCTAATAACCTAAACATCAGCCTATTTAAGAATCCAATTTCCCTTTATGTGCGCTTTAAATAGGACTGAGTGGCTCCCCCTCCTCCCACCTCAACACAATATTGTATTTCAAGTGCTTGGTGACTCTGCCTCCTCATCTTTTGTATAAACTGAGAAATGTTTGAGAAGCAACAAAAAAAAACAATTATCCAGACTGAAAAAACCAGCTTTTCCAATGTCCTCCAAACAGAGGCCCTCCAAATCACTTTTCCTAAACAACTGCAATAAAGAAGAGATGTTCAGAGCAATTTAGTAATTTCAAAGCTGCATCTGGTAAACTCTAATTTAGGAGTGTTAAACCCACTCTGGAACCTGACCCTTCTGGGTATGGTGCTCCAGCATGGTGCTCCAGCATGGTCTTGGAAATGGAGATTCATTTACAAGATGAGACAAGACAGAATTTCTTTCTTTAGCCTAACAAACCAAAGGCTGGGAGGGAAATGTAGTCTATAAATAGACCTAGGAATGCAGCTCCCTGGGAAGAGTAATGGTATTCTTTCAAGGAGGACTCTGGCATGGTAACAAATGGTTGATAAGACGTCTGTCACACAGTTAACAGTGACTGGCTGCCAGTTAAAACAAGGTTCTAAATAAGTCCAGCCACTAGATCCAGATGCTGCCATGCAGCAGCAGAATTGGGGGATAAAGAACCCAGCTCTGCTCCTGATGGAATTTGTTAAGTTAATGAATTGACTTGCATGATGTGAGGTCATCTTGCAGTAAGAGATGACTCCTTTCTTCTCAAATCAGGAGTCTTTGATCTATAGGAAACAAAAAGCCACATATGAATTTGGTTTAACACCAGTACTTTTTTAGGAGACACACGCTTCACCTGCTTTATCTCAATATTTACCAGTTTCTTCTTTTTTTACTACGTTTCACTTCTCAAGACCAGGGCTCTGGCACAAGGTTTGTAATGCCAAGCACAATGCACTGCTCCAGAGGAAATCACTAGACAGGACTGAAACCATTGGCACCAAACTTGGAATTTTTCAAACTCTTCTTACTTTTTATCCAAGATTCAGACTTTCTGCATGAATTATATATTCTTATCTTTGTCATAATAAGTCTTCCTAGAATACAGCAGTTTGCTTTCTATGCTTCCTAATAAAAGACAAAATTGGTTGCTTAAAACAGTGTGCAGATGTTCTGGCTGTGATTGTGGGAAGGACTGGCTGAAAGACAAACATGAAGAGATGTGTTAGAATCACAACAAATGGTGATAAGGCATCTGACAAACATACTTGTGGCCACTTTCAGTAAAAAGCAGTTCAATAATCCATAGAAGAAGCAAACAACTAAAAACCACCAAGGCTCCATATAAACCATTTCTTCATCAAAAAGCTGATGTGCAAGAACCTGACACAGTTCTGTTTGATGTGTCTAAGGAGAGGTCAGCCTTCTGCATCAGTCACAAAACAAATGGGAAATACCCAGTAAGAAGTCAGGGGCTGTATGTGAGCAAGACAGGCTGCTCCTGTAAATCTGGTTGTTCCAGGTTCTCTGCAATATCCATTTCCATAACCAAGGCTGGCAGTTACTAGATTGCTGCACCATAAAATAAAGGTCTAATGCAATTGTTCCTCTCACAAGCATAGGTATAAATTCATACACTAGCTCTGCAAGCCAAGAGTGTGAGTATAAACAAATAGTGGGTAAGCTTGGGGTAAGTGGAGGAGGGAGAGAAAAAACAAGGAAAAACAAAAGAAGTAGTGGAAAGCATAGGTAATATCACAAGAGGCAGTGGACAGCCTTTTCCAGCTATCTTTCCCTAATACCATGCAAGCAAATAAATGGCTCATGTATACAAACATCTCTTACCAAAACGTCTGTCTTTGGGAAGAGTTTAACATTCTTATATATGAAGTTGTACCTTTGCTTTGGATTCAAGTTACCCATTTTCACGTTTTTAAACAAAAAGTTTTTCTCAGACTTTCAGATGCAATAAATATTCGTAATCCATCAAAGCCGTTGAAAATATCAGATGTGCTATTAGGGTTTTATTAATATTTAATGCATTTTTAGTGGCTGTAATTTTAAAATATTTTGTCAACTTTTGTATTTCTCATGGTTTTATGCACAATCCTGGGGGTTGCTCTTGAGACAGTAATGATTGTACGGATGCATAAAAGCACGCAAATCCTGTGAATTTAAGAGCAGAAATATTATCTTCCAGTGCTAATTAAGATGCACTTAAAGGTGATTCTGACCCTTACTGTAAAACCTCCATGAAGTAGGTCTGAAAAGCAAACCACATTCAATAAAACAAGAAAATAATGGGTTCTACCCCCTAAGATGGCAGGTATCCCTATCCTGTGTTAGAAGTGAAATTCTGGGGAAACATGGTGAGATATTTTTTAGCACATATCCTAATATCCCTCCACAGTTCTATTCCTCCCTTCTAACTGGCTGTATTCTCTCTGCCAGCAATGCTCTTCTGAATCTCAAGGGTATTTTTTTCCTCCTAGCAGTCCTCTTGACATTCTCTTCAGGTCTGCCCCTTTCATTCTCCTAATACACTGATTCCACTCTTATGACATTTTGCAGGTGGATTGTAAGAATGATGACATGTCAAGACTCATTGACAGACTGAAAATTTGTCTCACTGAGTGAACATTGCAGTTTTCTCTTCAAATTTATAATGTAATCTTGCTGTAACCACTTGCCTGTGTAGCTGTGGTGAAGAATGCTTCATTTTCCACAATTAACTAGTTTCAGTGTATTAACTGATCTTTGTATCTCCTACAGAATGTCAAAAGTTGCTATGACAAGTTAAAACCCATCTTCTAACACAAATATTGTCACGTATGTTATTCTGGAGGTTAGCATCTCCTTTTGCTACTATATTTTGCTAAAATTTACATAAAATTCAGCATGCTTTTTAGGCTGTACTTACTAACCCCCTGAAGAAGCAACCAAAGTATTATTTCAGTTATTACAATGAAGGTGTCAAATATTTGTTTTATATATATGATTTCCTAATAAGCATCCAGTTTTTTCAGTAATACATTCCATCTCCACTGTAGCAGAAAATACATGTTCTAAGGTTCTGCAGTTTTGTTTGGAGATTAAGATATTGGGGAGAATAAACATTAAAAATGGGAGACAAGTTCTTCTATCAGGTGTCTTACTGGTAAATTGGAAATAAATTAAAGCAAAAGCAAATTTAGGGGAAAAAGATTCTGGAACCGTAAAGTCCAAAGTTTGATCAGTCCAATATTTGCTACTTTCAACTGAGTGAAGGAACATTATGTATATTTAAACAAAAGGTTCTGTGTATGAAGACTGTGTAGCTTTGTTTCTGGTAAATTTTTTTCACTTATTTTTTTTAAAGATCACTTATCACAGAAATTATGGCAAAGTTCAAAATACACTGAGGAAAATTTATTATTAATTAGCATACCATCAGTCTGGTTGTATCCTTCAAGTATTTCCAAAGCCAATTCTGCTCTCAAATTTTCATAAGATAGGAATTAAGAGTGGACTACCATTATAAGACCACCTCTCAAATGAAGACTTCAAAATTGTGTCTAAATTTTGTGACCATTCGTTACTTTAGGCTAAAATAAATTCTGCCAAGACTAGATAGAAATAGCAATTATAACATCTGATCTGTGTCAGATGGTTTTCTTTTGACACACAGTTACCAATATTCAAAAAAAAAAAAGAAAAATATTGCAGATCTGAAGGCTACATATTTATGAAAACTAGTCTCCATAAATCTCTAATTTTATCACGTTTGGAGCTTCCTTCTAAATGAGAACAGTGAGATTGTAACTGAAACTTGTAAATCAGTTTTAGCACTGTCTATGTGTGCATATGTATGACGTGTAAATATACTTGAAATTCCAAATTGAACTTGTAAGTAGGTCTGATAAGTTTTTCTACTTCCAACTTTTTCTAGGAGGTGGGAGGAGAGTCATGGGAGAATTACAGCTGGTATCATGCATGAATACGCATTTCATATGTTCTGCATACACACTTTCCTTACTGCAATGTAACTATTGGTATTTAAAACAATAATTCTTTAGAATATGATCCAATTGGTTAAATCTACAATTTTAATAAAATACAACCAGATTCTGACTCACAGCAATAGTGAACGAGCTGCAGATTTCCAGTTCCATACTTGGCTACAATGATATAAAGCTAAATGGGGATTGAAGAATTACTGCTTGTCTTTCGAATGGAACACAGTTTATACCTCAGTTAAAAAAATACTATCTTCTTCTACTACTATAGCAGAAACAGCACTTATTGCCACCTCTGCAGCTCCAGATACGTGTAGCACTGACTCAACCCAATAATAGTTTGACATGATAATAAAATTAATTATTGCCTGCACATTCTGTAAATTACATTCATTCTGAAAAAAAATAGTAAAGTGTCTTCAGATCTGTTTTGCGTAGAAGGAATAGTTTCAGCATCAAAGCTACAGACAGTTAAATGTAGAATAACTGGTGACTTTAGGCATCTGATGAATCAAGAGACAGCATTCTTTGTGTGCTTGGCCATCTCCAGAGCATCCAAAACACAGCTGAAGAGGAAGGATACATTTCTGATCTTAATGCAATTGGTATATTGTAAAGTATCAAATATGTGGACAGGAGGGAAAGATGCTGTTGGAAATGAAATACTTTTAACACTTTTTCATATTCTCAAGTTGCGTTGTAAGCCTCTAGAAAAGCATTCCCTTTTGCTTGGCAATGACTTTCAGAGACTTTTGTAATGCCATTTTACATACTTTGCCTATTATTTTCCTCATGTTTTTGCACTTATTTATGAAGCTATCTGGAATTGTATCCCTATCATCATATGGGCTTATCTGGTTGTACCACACCTAAAACAAGACATTTAATTAATAATGATAGGCTCATTTCAGCTGCACACTCATTTTCAAATGAATTTATTGAAGTAAAGGATTTACAGCATCACAGACTTCTCATGAGTTAAACTAGCATCCATATGTACAGCTTTCAGTAGAGAACTCTAGAGTAGTATTTACAATGTAAATATCAACTTTTATTACATAAGAAACAAATATATCACAACTTTCACTTCACAACATATTTGTTCTGGTTTGATGACTAAAGTCATCTCTTTGAAATACTATGTGGAACTCAAAAATAGCTTGTTCTTGTCATAGACTTTACCAGGTGTTCTTCAGAGGTCCTGAAAAGCAAAGGAGAAGTATGTTTTAAAAATTATTTTGTAAGCAGTTGCACTATGAGAAGTATAAAAGCAGAGGACAAGAAGTAATACGATCTAAAACATTTGCTGCACTTAGGACTAACAGGCATGAGGTGGAGCTATTCACTAGAGCTTGGTGAGCATTACAGCTTACAGGCAAGGTTGCAGGATGAGGAAAAAATGTTGAAGGTTCTGACAGCACAGAATGGCTAAGTTTGAAAACAATTGTATCCTTGAAATGGATACTCAAATTCAGGTTGCTTGATACACACACCACATCGGCAAGAGGGCGCTTGGACAAAATGACTGGTAACAGTCAATACTGGCTAAGCGATTTACCTCCAGGGAGATCTGGATCATCACTACCGTCCATAAAAAAAGAAAAAACTGAAAATATGTCCAGGAAAACACCTGTGACACACTGCACCACTCACTCTCGCTTGGCCAGTGCCAGAAGTTTTAGAAGGGACAAGTATTGCATCAGAAGCAAGTATTTTTGCAATAATTTTCTCTAGAAAGAGCATTTCCTTCCAGAATTCCATCACTTACAAATTATTTTGGTCGTTAAGGTATAAGCAGTTCATATTCTTTCTAATCTTTAGAAGGTTTAGAGGAACTGCCACATTTGTGGAAAGGAAAACACTTCCTTTCAGACTTGGAAGAAGACAAGTTTGGAGAAACACTTTTTCTTTTATTTCCTCCCCTCCCCAGATGCTATCTTTAGGAGTAGCATTATTTTTTACTTGTAGCTGAGACATAGCTGAATGCCAAAAAACATCCTATCATCAATTTCATAATAAGCATTCGAGAAAAATAAGCCCAAATCACTTCTACGTTGCCCTTTCAGGTTTATGTCGCTGCAAGTGCTGTGATGTAGAAAGGTTTACATTTTGGTAAAACAAAGTAACATATTTCTGAATGACATTTAGAAAAATAGTAGTAGCTGAATGGAAAACAGTAACTGCAATATTTGCTTGTCAGGCGATCCCTCTGCAGCATGCCTAAGATGCTTAGGGTTTGTGCTGCTGATCCTCTTAGTTTTAGGGGCAACTTCCTTCCAATGAAATAGATGTTAAAAAAAATAAAATAAAAAAATTGTAATTAAAAGAAATATCCTTGATTTTGTTCTCTGAAGAAATAATAATCTTTGTAATTAAAAATGAGTCAATTCTGGTTTTATGCTGCAGTGCACACAAGTTGAAACACCCAAGTGAGTTAGGTGCATTATTAACAGTGCCATCTAATTAGGAATTTTCAATAGCAGCAACCATGGGATAATTAATTATTGTTATTAAGATGATTATTATATTCAGACACAATTCCTATAGAAACATGTAGTGTTTCATGGGACATGGCTCTTTCCTATATGATTCCACTTTTCTGATAGGCCACATTTCATGTATGAATAATCTCATTTTATGGGTCAAGTCAAATAATAGACAGCAAGAGTAAAGAAAATCTGGGCATACCAGTGGGAGGTGGCTCAGCAGCTCATCTACAGAATCATAGTTTTCTGAAAAGGAAGGTTCAAGAAGTTCTGCTTCATCTCGAAGTTTAGAAGGGTTTAGCTCTTCTTGGCTGTTGTGGGTCAGAAACAAGATTTATTGCTCTCAGGAGGAAAAAAAAAAAAAAAAACAGCAAGCAAAGCATTCTTCTAGCTGTAGTTATTGCACATTTTGTTACACTTGTACCAAAGTGTTCTGAATCACATGAAATAGCATATTTAATGAATGAAGACGTGATATTTAAAAGCAGTTGTCTAAATGAGTGAATATACGAACAGAATATAAGGTCTATGAAAATGTATGCTGACATGTCCCACCTATGCATTAGGACTTATATTCTTTCTGGGACTTCTAAATTTCCATTTTACACATTTACTGGCAGACGATTTTACGGCAAATACTGTATTTCCTTCATAAAATTGTTGTTCATGCTCTGTAGCTCAGTGTATTTTTTCTTAAGACTTTTTTATAAGTAAAATCATTTTAAGAATCTGCCAGGAGCTTTTTAAAATTGCCAGATGCTGTCTCCTCTTTATTTTTTGTTCTAATCTGATTGCAGTGTCTGTTCCAGTCTAGAAGAAAATGCTGCCTTTATTTGAAAACCATATTATCAATTGTGTTACAAAGTCATTAATGTTCATTGCCTTTTGTTTGTCCTCTTTGTATCTATACACGGGCATAAATCTTTTCTGTCTTAATACCATACAAGTATGGAAACAATATATATTTGCTTTCTTGTAGTACCTTCTTTTTCCAGTTAAAACTGAATTTAAGTATTTCTTCACAGCCATTTGCTTTCGAAAGCGGCTGTAGTTGTCAGTGAAGACAGCGTCAGAGTGGCGTTTGACAGGACTGTCCTGGGAGCTGGCAATGCAACAATTACAAAGAAAAAATTAATAGACAATTTCCATTTTAAAGAAGATACCATTGTATTAGTGAAACAAACTTTATAATGTTGATTAGGTAAACAAAATAAAAATTTCATTTCGGCTTTCATTTCCAACTGTGCCCTTGTATCTATCTTCTGTTGAAAAGAAGCCACTGCTTCTACGGTTAAGCACATGCTTTAGTAACAAGAATGAAATTCTAAGGATCAGTACTCAGTCTTTTTAGGAGCACCTTCCACTGAATTTGTTCTCCTGCTCAACTCCGCCATGCTTCATGGAATTAGGATCCATACTCCATTATTTCTGGAGTGCCCATCTCAGAGACTCTAGAGGCTGAGTATGGATTTCCTGACTCCCTCCTATCTGTTCTCCTAGCCCAGCTTAGTCTTTTCAATAAACTGACTTTATTCTCAGGTTCAGACTGGCTTAAATCACAGTAAGTTCTCACTTCATACTGAACCCAGTGAGAATGCAGCCTGTCTCTCAGTAAAAGCGTAGCATCACAAACATGCTACAGATAGTTATTTTAAGGAGGTATCAAGAGCCAAAACACCCCCTGTGAAATCTATACTTGGGGGACTATTTGTCATGCATGATCTTGAAAAGCCTTGGCGTGTTCTGCTTTAAATGATCTGTATTAGCTTATAGTGCACGAGAAACTGGCACTCTGTGTTCTGGAACAAAGGCATCGTTGACATAAATACAGGACATAATTTTCACTTAGGTTTTGAGCACATGAAGTAGACACTCAAAGGAAGGGTCAAATTGGGTCAGATCAAAGTATTTAACTGTTCCTTCCCCAAAAGAGCCCAGTAGCTGCTGCATAGGGATGTGAAAAAAGTGATCCTGGTCTGGAAGTTGCATCCAGTCCCTTTGTCTACTTATTTGCCTCATTCTTTTTTGAATCTTTCTATAATACAGATCTGTCAAACATCTGGAAATATGTTCTACAGTGCAAGAAAAAGAATATTATTGTTTTCTCTGTAAACCAATCATTTCTTAATTTCATTGAGCATTCTCCTGTTGTTATGTAAGTAGTGAGTAATCAATCATTTTGCATTTACTTTTGCCATTCATCTGCCAAGCTAGTAAAAACACTACCAGAAGAAAAAATTAGCAAATTGGTGTGATAATCATTATAACACTGCCAGTATTTATCATCAGTGTTATGTGCAGTGTCTGTCTCTCTACCCCTCACAGCTGTATCAGGAATAAATAGTAACATATGCATTTAGTAACAAAAGTCACTAAGTTCTTATATAGGATTTTCAGCTCCCCCATCATTATATCAGTTTGTCTTTTATTATCTCTAAATCACAAAATTGAGAACTTATGTACAGAAGGGTAAAAAATTGCCAATGAAGCCAACTAGAGCAAAAATCTACCTAATGTAAGTGTCACCTCACCTAACTCGTTTTCTAATAAGCGAATGCAGATATCTCTTCACAGCAAGTTTAGCCAAAAGATGGCTGTAGACAGTGGTGAAAATTCCATCAGCATGCCTTGTATTTCTGAAATGGACAATAAATAAACTCTACAATACAACCTGCGTTCGTATCATTTTGATAGCCTTCATTATGCAAACATGCTGCTTTCCTTATCTACTGTACATATTGAACTAAGCTAATTTCATAAAACAACTTCCAAATTTTCACAATATACTCTGTAGCTCTTCCTGGGAAGTGAATGAATTCATCACGTCAGAATGGCAATGCGATCAACATCTCTGCAGACATTCCTACTGCAACCAGAGGCCATGTGCTTTTTTTTTTTTCTGCAATTGGTTCTTCCTTTCCTATTTCTCAGTTTGAAAATGTGACCAATCTTTTGATGTAATTCAAGTGCCATGTCATCAGTTGTATTTATAGCAATAAAGAAACTCACCTATCAATCATTCTGGACAGATCAAAATAGAATTTCTCGTTTTCAGGTAGTGTGTTCTGCAGAATGTCTGATTCAGACTTTAATGACCCATGGGCATGGTCAGGTTCACTGGCTCCATCAAATGGCATTCTGTTTCCCAATCTGTTGGAGAAGGAAACCATGTCAAGCACAGTTAGCTGAAGATGTGCAACACTTCACTGCAGCTTACATCCTGGTTTGTGTCAAAATGCACATCTACCTACTTTATCCTGTGAGGCATTTTAAAGTAGTCTGGTTAAAACAAAAAACATTTTCAGGTATAATCCATGCTCACTGGTAATTGATATAACAGATCCTTCCCTCTAATGCATATTTTCTAGACACATGTTGTCCGTGCACACAATCTATTCCAGTGAACAGTGCATAATGTATGGCAGTTACAGCTCAAGTGACAACTGTATTTTATATAAACAATGGATGGAATTTCCAGCCTCCACCCATGCAAAGTGAAAACTGTTCCTGTAAAGTACTTACCTTCCAATTGAGACTTAAAACATGCATTGATATGCAGTATGAAGCAGTATTAGGCCATCTCTAGAGAAGGTAAATACATCGTCAAGAACTTCAAACTAAAATCAAGGTACAGTCATGCATCTTTATATGCATGGGTTTATTCTTTCATGTTTACAATAATTTGCTAATTGCAAGTTAAAAAAGGTTCACATTCAATATCTTAATCATGGCAATTGCTCTATATAAACTGATTTACACTTACTTCATATTTTCATAACCTGCTCTTTCTTGTGGTTTGTCAGGTTTTGTCAAGGGCAATCTGACTGCGCAGCAGTAGTTTGGCATCAGATGCTTCCTCTAGTTTCTCTTATGTTAGTGGCAGACAACAATCTCCCATTGCTACAGTAAACCCCTGCATGTGATGATGTGCAAAAGCTGTTCTAAAACTAGGATAGCCTACTGTCCTTGTAAGTTTAGCTATTAGTCATTATAGTTACTTATATATCTGAGGCATATAGGACTTCTGCCTGGTAAAAAAAAGTAAAGTTGTGTAAAATAAAGCAACTCAAGTCACTTTTTGAAAATCAGTGACCATGCTATTTTGCTCTACTGTTTTCCGTTGGTCTTTTTACACTTTATACTCCTCTTGCCTAAATGTAAAATGAACTTTTTTGACATTTGTCTTAATTTAGTTCAACAGTTAATGATAGCTTCAACAATTCAAAACATGTGTCAGCACAAAAACTACACATCAGTCTATACGGACCACTTTCCCCCATTTGTGATGAAGAATTTTTAGTATTCATATTAATCAGATATGAAAGAGCTTTCCCGCAAGAATAGCCTGGGCTGTTTAGATGGACGTGCATCATCTCCTGTAGCACGTTTCGACGCACATCCTCTGCTGTTGCGTGTCTCAGGGTTTCTAAAAGACAGGTTCTGTGGGCACCAGTAGGGGTGTTCCACCCCAATCTGGGGCGCGGAGATGAGCACCAGAGGGAGCACCCCGACAGGGAAGGCAGCACAGTGCTGTGTGCTCGCTGGGAGATCAGCACAGTGGAAGGCTGGTGCTTCCCACAGTCCCCTCGACCTTTCCTGTGCTGGGCAAACCCCGGCTGTGAGCAGAACAGAGCATTACGCGAAGCGGAGCGCGGCCCTTACCTCGGGACGGGAGGGAAGGCGGCTCCTCGCGGGGGCAGCGCCCGCGCCCGCCAGCAGAGGGCGCTGAGGAGGGCGAGGGCGAGGAAGAGCGGAGAGGTGGCGCGGTGCTCCATGGCTGCCACCTGCGGAGGGAAGAGCGCAGCCGTCACCCACCGACCTGCCCGCCGGCACCCGCCCTGCGTTGGGCACCCGCTCTTCGCTCGGGCCGCAGAACAACCAACGCTGTCCCGGCCCTTGCCCTGGGAGGTGTCGCCGGCAGCAGAGTGCCCGTAGAGGGGGAGGCTACAGTGGACAGGGGGAGCTGGCACCCCCGGAGGCGACCCCCAGCCGGGCCCTGGGGGCAGCAGCAAGCGGGGCTTAGAGACCTTAAAACATACATTAATTTTTTAGCAGTCAAACGCAAAGGTCCCTTCCCGGCTGCCTGGGCGGTCAGACCCGCTTTCGGCGACTCGACGGCCGAGGCGCCTTCCCTGCAGGTCCATGAGGGGAGAAAAGGAGCTGCGGACGGGAACACCTTCCTCGTCCGCTGGGAAGTTGCCGCTGCGGCGGATAGAAAGTTACTCACGGAGCCGCGAGTCTGTCGGTGGGGCTGGCTGGGCTGGCGGGGAGCCGAGCGGAGCGGAGCGCTGCTGCGGGCCTCCGCCCTGCCCCGCTGCGCGGCTGCGGGGCTGCGCTGCTCTGGGGTGTCGGCGGCAGCAAGTGGCGGCTGACGAGGAGGAGGAGGAGGAGGAAGCAGAAGAGAGCTTCTTCTCGCCGCACTCTCCGAGCTGCCCGCCGCGCTGCCGCGTTTTATAGCGTTTACACGTTTCTGCTTCCGAAGAAGCAATCACGTTACTGTGGAGACGTCACCCTTCCCAAGGGGACGGTCGCTTTGTTCAGGACAGTCAGAGACTTATATTTAACTCATGAGCAGCCGCGCACTCTACTTCCCCCCTCCCCTACACCCCGACATTATTTGATTTATATCAATGAGTTAGTTTTGTGGGTAGCAGGGTCCCGTCAGCAGTGTGATTCCTCCTAGCAAAGCAGGACAGCAGGCAGCTGGCGGGGGCTGCAGGGTCTTCCCAGCACCGTGCACCCTTTCTGCACCTGCGGGGGCCTCGAGGGAACGTGTCTGCAACCCCTGGGCCCTTCACTCCCGCCTTCAGTACTTCCCAGCGGATCTCCCTCCTCAGCCCCACGGCCTCTCCTCTCTCTAGCTCTTAGCTGGTGCAGACATATCGACCCGGTCCCTCGCTGACACAAGCACAGGCTCGTCCCTGTCGCTGACTTCTGCCTTGGGAATGTAGTCTTATGGGCCGTCGCTCGCCGAAGCCGCAAGGGCTGCTCAGCAAGGACAGTTATCTTGACCCCCAAATCTTTCTACCTGCTTTAGCTTGACGTTAACAGGCGGCAGGGTGCTTGCCAGTCTCTGCTTTTTCGTTTAACGTGTGTGTGTGTGTGTGTGTGTGTGTGTTTTCATGGGAAACGGATTGGCCCCCACATCCAAGCAGCGCTTGGTGCATTCAAGCACCGTCAGCGCTTGTAACCGTTCCGCTGATCCCAGCTCCTGCACTCGTTGCCCTGGAGCGCAGGGGGAGCGGCTGAACCGCTCACTGAGCCCCCGTGAGCTGGAAGGGAGGCAGTATTCCTCCTAATCTATCTCCAGTCCACATCTCGGAGCCGGAGTCACTGCCCCAAAGAGGAAAAATCAGACAGTTTCAAGCCTTCAATACTCTCCTTTGAGTCCCCTGCCTCAGAGAGGTCTGGGGGCAGCAGTGAAAGAAACACGGGGACCGTGGGAGGGGGACCCGCTGGCCGGCAGGCGGGGCAGAGCTGTTAAGTGTTGCACTGTGTCTGTTCAGTGCCTGCCCCAAATACCTGCCAAAGGATGGCGGCAGGAATTTCAGCTAAAGAGGTCATTATCCTCTTTTCTTTCCTCCTTTTTTTTTTTTTTTTTTTTTCTCCCCCCGTTTGAGCTTCTATGCCTCTGATCCTCCTACTCAGTAAGTAACGATTGTACCAAATCCATATAGATGATTTCACCATTTCTTCTTACTTCTAATAAGTTTCTGCGATGCTTAATCACATTTTCTAATTCAGTTACATAAAAATTAAGTGAATTAGATTAAAAATGCCTGGAAATTTGTTTCTCGGATGACAGCTGTGACTATAACCAGAGTTCCTGCAGTAGTCTAATTTCAGGAAATTTTCCCCTTGTTACTACATAACTAGAGGTCGAAGAAGCCATCCTGCTCTGGAATGGCGAGATGAGCGTCGATAGCACCGCACATCCCTCACCCCTCAGAAATACCCCAGTTAGGGCATATAGGCGTTGTGCTGCTGGCACGTCCCTGGGAAGTTCAGTGGACTTCACCCTGGAGCTCGGAAGAGGACTGAGGAGCAGTAACCCATCTCCTGGGCTGCGTAAAGCTGCGCCTCTGGGGCTTCAGCCGAGCGGGAAGGCACCCTAACCCCGGAGGTGCCACTCTAACCCGCTCCCCAGCCCCACTCCTGCCTCGGCTCCCCCCCGTCCGCTGCTCCGTACCCGCCGCGGCTCCGCACCCATCGCTGCTCCGCTCCCGGCTCAACCCCGCTCCCGCCGTGAGCGCCGCCGCTAGAAAAGCCCAAATGCCGCTGGCATCAAGAGCCGGAGAAGAAACGCAAAGTTTGCTTTCAGCGTGCCTGGACTAGTTCAGGCTGGAGAGGGGATGCTCGCAGGAGTCCTGCCGGCTGCGGTCCCTGGAAGGGAGGAGAGGAGAGGAGAGGGGCCGCCAAATAAATCTGAGAAATATGCGAAAAACAACTCTGCTGTCAGTTGCTATGTATACACTATATGGGCGGCTGCATGCTGTGAGGAAATGTATGTAGATTGCACTGCCAAAAAAAATGAGAATCACTGCTAAATCAGTACATTTTTACCACATCATACTGTACCGCACCATAGAATTATAGAATCATGGAACTATAGACTCGTAGAATCACAGAGTCATAGCATGATTTGGATTGGAAGGGACCTTAGAGATCATCTAGTTCCAACCCCCCTACCATGGGCAGGAAGACCTTCCACATGATCAGGTTGTTCAAAGCCCCATACAACCTGGAACAAATCATACCATACCATACCATACCATACCATACCATACCATACCATACCATGCCATACCCACTAGATTATCACAGCTGGTAAATCTGTTTTGCTGTAAATTCATTCTCCTTTTCACAGGTTGTACACAAGATTGGGCAAGGGAGTGACATGCTGTAGGACTGGCTAAGATGGTCTCAGAACCTCTCTAGGGGTGGCAGGATTACTGACAAAAAACCCCACTCTATAGTCCCTTTAGTGATCTGAGCAATCTTTTGTGCATCTAGCCTTACAATACCATCCATTTTCCCTATTCTATAGACAAGAAATTGAGTCATATGGAGATTGAGTGCATTCCCCTTGTTTACACAGGAAATCTCCAGTGGAGTTTTGAATCAACTCCAGATGTCCCAAACACTTTTTGAATTGCACTACTAGTTGTCTGCATTTCCCCTCTAGGTGCTGCAGCATCCACTGCCTCCTCCTCTTCAATCAAGATAAGCTGAAGAGATGCTACCTCTCCCTTACTGCTTAGTCTTTCGTTTCTCAAGAGAATTCTAATTGAGGGAGGTTATTTTAGGGTGACTGAGAAGAGTTTGGGATGGCAAACCAAATTCTATCTTTTCCAACTTACCACCCCTTCTTTCACTACTGCTTACATACAGTATTATTCCCACATCATTTGGAGATGTTTTGATAAGAGAAAATAACTAAAAATAAAATAATTCTTTATAAGCAGACGGATGGAGAAAAGCCCCTTTTCTGTAGGACTCCTAAGTGTAGGACCTGGAGTTCTCTCAGGTCTAGGCAGATGGACTTTTCCCAGGTGTTAACTGCTACTGTCTTCTACTGACACAAACACTACTTTTCAGAAATACATCATTTGGAAAATAACAGTGCTTGGGAGCTTATCCATAATAACATAACTCTTGGAAAGTCAAGTATTTTGCAAAGGCTGTTGCAGGATTCCTGATGCACAGCAGCTCCACATTTACTGAACCTTTTATATGCTATCAAATATCTTGCTGTTACCCTTCACTCTTGCTTTAGTTTCTTTAATGTTCTGTGTCACAAAAAAAAAAAATAAATAAAATGTTACAATCACAAAATGGCAACATATGGGACTGATAGAAAATCAATTACACAAGACTGAGCTTAGAGCAGAAGCTTGTCTGAAAGTTTGTCTCACCATTTTCATACAAATTTGTGTGATGCATACACATAAATCAAGTATTACCTAAAATAGCTACATCATCTGGGGAAAAGAGATTTAGGAGCTTTAGGTTTGTTAGATTTGCTTACTATTTTTAGCATGTAAAACTGCTCAAATTAATGGACTAAAAAAACTCTTAAAGCCAAATCCTGAGGTGAAAGATCTGCTTCATTCCATGAAGGACCTGCTTAGCATGTACTCGCTTTATAACACAATTGTATTTTAAAAAGAGAAATGACATCAGCAATTGAAAAGCATGTCCAAAGAAGGGCAATGAAGCTGATGAAGGGCCTAGAGCACAAGTCTTATGAGGAGCAACTGAGGGATCTGGGGTTGTTAAGTCTGGAGAAAAGGACACTCGGGGGGGACAGTATTACAGCTACCAGAAAGGAGGATGGATGAAGAGAAGTGGATGTTGGTCTCTTCTCACAAACAGCAAGCAATAGGACAAGAGAAAATGGCTTTAAGTTGTACCAGGGGAGATTTAGATTGAATATTAGGAAAAATTTCTTTATGGCAATAGTTGCCAAGCATTGAAACAGGCTGGCCTTGGAAATGGTTAAGTCACTATCCCTGTGTAGATGTGGCACTCAGGTATGTGGTTTAGTGGTGGACTTAGAAGTTCTAGGTTAACAGGTGGGCACAATCTTAAAGATCTCTTCCAAGCTAAACAATTCTATTCTATGATAGACTTACTTTGGAAAAAAAAAAAACCAAACCAAACAAAAAAAACAACCCAACAAACAATAAAATGTTGTTCTAAGACTTATGTATTATATCAGAAAAGGAAACTTCAGCTGAGTCATGAGCCTTACGAACCATTGGGTCTGCATAATATCCCTTGTGCATTACATTTCTGTCGATGAATTCAGAAACTCTGCCTTTGATCCCATGTCCGTATCACATTGATCCATGAGTTTTTAGAGCTTACAGGGCAGATTGATGGAGCACTATGATTCAACAGTTGGAAAATAGCTTTTCTAACTTCCACAAAAAAAGATAACAAAGAAATATCAAGAAATTGTATGTGAAAAGTAAAAAATACAAATAAAAAGCGGTAAACTAACCTAAACTAAGGAGAAAAACATCAGTTCATTCTTTTAGTAAGTTTTATTTCAAAAGCACAGTTCCATCATACCTTTAGCCTGAATCAGTTCTACAGACTCAGAAATGTGATGGCAAAAAGAATACAATACATACAAATATTTTGCAAGTGTGAACTCACAGCTTGCCTCCTGCAGCAGAAACATTGAGCAGAATAGTTCTTGCTTCCTTAGCTCCCAGGCTGTGGTTGGTGTCACACAGGTGGAACAGAGGAACTTTCGTTTCCTCTCTCAGCCTTCTTGAGCCTTGCTTTCAAGTCACAAGTGTAGATTCTCAGAGCGGAGTTGTTAACTGGTGTAAACTCCTGCAACAAGTAAACTGTGTTTACAAATGTGCCTGCTATGTATAGCACTTGTACAAGTCCTTTTGGCTCCAGGTAGTACTTATGCATTATGACTCTGTGTTAATTTTAGAAACCTGGTGTTTTTTGGGTTTTGGGGGGTGTTTTTTTGTTTGTTTGTTTTTTGTTTGTTTTTCTTTTTGTTTTGTTTTGGTTTGGTTTTTTGTTTTGTTTTGTTTTTGCAACCGATGTGAGACACCTCCTATTCCTTCCAGGCCTGTTACAATCTCCAACCTTCAGCAAAAGACCAGACAATACTTTTCTCACTAGAAATGTGCTCCTACCCCTGCAGCTGCCCCAGTCTTTTGTTCTTCAGACTCAACTTCCCACTCATTTTCAGCCAACCCTTTGCTTCAGAGAGTTTTGAGGTTTTCTACATAAATCAACTTGTCTATACAAAACCAGACTCTCTATGATGCACCTTTAAAAAAATCACTTTATTTTTCATTATATTCCAACACAGGTAAGTTTCTCTAAACTAATGTCTAATTACCTGAACAGATATGAAGAACAATCTTCAAACCTGCATCCCTACATCTTCCCCATGATTTCAGGCCTGTCATCTGTACTGTGTGATACCTTATTGATGTCCTTTTTTCTCTTCAAAAAGGAATTCCTACGAAAGGAATACAAAATTGAATTAACCTCTAGAAACCCTTCAGATTACCTGTTAAAAGTTAAACCCATGCAACAGCACCACAGTGGAGCTTTAAAGTTAGAAGGAAAGCCTGAGAGCAAACCATGCCTGGGACACCTTAACTTACTCTTCTGATTCACTGTTGACACCTTATTGAGGTTGTCTGCAAGTTTATCAGAAACTTGGGGAATCCAAGACACAAATGATGCTGGTGGCTAGAAGCACATCTCAAGTTGCAGCTAAGCCGCTAAAAGTCCCGTTGCCTTCCTACCTACTACCTGTACTGACTGCAAAAAAAACCGTGAAGTATTAAAGAATTGAGACCATTCTTACATTTGTAGATGTATTATTGAAATATTTTATGGGGCAGATACCACAACATCTGTGCTGAAAGGACTGTGGTACTTGAGTTTTGCATAGACCTTTTTCCCTGTATAGTAAAAGATCCTGGTCCTAGACTGCATGGCCAAATCCTTTCTATGTTTCCCAGCAAATACTGCTCCTATTACACTGTCTGGAAGCTTGTGAGAGTAGACACATCATCTCAGGATATAGAAAAACCCACGTCAGTCAGGCTGGAAGGCACATCTTAAGACGCTAATTATGCCAGGATAACTTTATCCCTTGGACTGACCTAATCATCACAAGTTCTTTATTTACCAAGCTGAAAAAAGCAACCATCTAAAAGCTACGGCAGAAACAAGCTAAAAATGTGTCAGTCTCAAGCAATTACCACTATTGTCTTCATGAAAAAGAGCTGAGAGAGGTTTTCTAAAACTGTCCATGCGTATAAAGGGCATAGTACAAAGTCCTGTCTCTTAGCACTACTCTAAGCCTAATGTACGTTATTATGGTTGTGAAAAAAAAAAAAAAAAAAACAACCAAAAAAATCTATATTCATATTTAGTTTCCACAAAGAAGCCATATAGAACATAGTATCAACCTGTTAGTTTACCATCCTCAATAAATTTTATAATTTGAGTTTTACTGGTTTTGATATTAGCTCTGGAAGGATTTCAGTAGTGTTCATGGACAAGAGGGATACAGTCCCAACATAGTTTATCACTTAGTTCAGCTCCACAGGTCATCAGAACGAATCATAAACTCCTTCTTCTTTAATTGCCTCTTGGCCAAGACATCAATGGCTCATTATCCTTTTCGTCCTACATGAAGCAATTAAGAATGTTCCAGTGGACATTGCACTGTGGTCAATATATTCCACTTTAATAAGTACATATAAATAGATCCAATACTAGTAGGATTTTAAGGAACTTTGGGAAGCAGAGAGCATCACAAAGATAAAAGACGTGCTACAACACCTTTCATAGCCATCGTATGTGCTGACATTATGTATGCGTATAATATACTCTGCAATTTATTAGTGATTTTGAATTTGACAGATAAACAAAAATGCCTTCTATAGGAACGAGAGAAAAATTCAGTACTGGTGATAAAACAGCTAATGCAGTATTTTCATTTTTACTGAATGTTACTATTAAAACGTTGCTGTTAGACCTAAGCCATGGACCTCAGCACCTTGAAAGTTACTAAAACTTGTTCTCAAATTGCAACAAAGCATCAACTTATAAATTACTGATCTGGACTTGAATCCAACTCCTGATGACAGAGTCAGGAACACTGACAGAGTCATCAGGAGTAAGATTCAAATCTACCTTGCAGTTACATCAATAGCTGCACAGTAAAATAACTGTATAACTTGTGGCATATAACTGGAATTTTTTTTATTATTATTTAATGGTAGGAGATAATCATTTAGTAAATGCTTTAGTAGGATTTCATCTCTCCAAGTCACAGATACTTTTTTGTCTTACCTGACATGTTTTCTGGTTCAATAGAAATATATTTCTTTGATGTGGAATCACACAATGTCACAAGACAAAATTATGTCACCAGACAAAATTAAATCACACAGCACTAGGTGTGGAAAGTGCAGCAAAGTTCATCTGTCACAGGTATTCTTCCTAGGTCTTGTTTTGAGATATTCTCTGATTTCTTCTAGCCGCATCAGATGGAAGAATTTCCACATGGAGTTTTCCAGGATGATTAGAAGTTCATATCTGAAGGGGACTTATTGTTTATTGACATTTCCCAGTGCCCACTGACAGTCTGAACACTGGGATCAAAGGCCTTCAGAGTGAAGGAGTAACAGAACAGTTGGCTCAAGGAGATTAGCGTCTCTCAAAAGTTCTCTCAAATCCTGGAACAATTACATTGAATAGCATAGCTATGGTTTTTGAGACAATGGGTAGCATAAACCGAAGCTGAATCCGTAGCCCTGTCTTGGCCTTCATTCCTTTTCACACAGTGTTCCATCCAGATTTATATGGGTCAGAAAGAACAACCTCAGCACAACTTGTGGCCCAGGTGTCTGTGGCTGAGAAATGTCAAGGTTCAGCCTCTCCCAAGCAGCAACATCTTAACTCATGACTACCTATCTAGGAAAAACTTATTGATTGTCAGCTTAGAAGCTTAAGAGTTTTCTTAATGTTCAGATAGTCATATTTTACTCATACCTACCTATTATGCATGCTACCAAATAAATAAATGTAATGTAATCATAAGGTTGCATACAATTCTCCTTGCACAGTTTATTCACACAGTAAAAGATACCCAAATAAAAGTGTCCTATTAATGAAAAGGTTAAAAGGTCCCTCAGAAATGCATGACGTGTACAAATTTGAAAATACAAAAATAAGCCATAAGCAGGAGTCACTAAAACTTCCAGGCTCTTCTCTGCCTTGTCATCCAGACAGCTCCAGGAGAAGCTGAACCCAAAGCATGATCTCTCAGGATCTATCAGAATATAACACACTTTGTCAGTTCCTCATGCTGTTTAGAGGCAGTTGAGATTGGAGACAATATTTGTGTAAGTCTGTAAGAGATTGTCCTGGGGACAATTTGTCTTCAGACAGTCTTGATTACAAGCAGGATCTCTGTAATGTTGGCCTCAACAGTCAGACGAGAGACTGGTTATCTGACACTAAAACTCTCTTTGCTCAGCTTTGCTTTCCACATCCATCTCTAAAATGCCTGCCCAAATGGTGACCAGAAGTGATCTTTAGCAGGGTGGGACACTAGAAAAAAATTCTACTTAGCCTTTCTTGCTGTCATCCTATTTCATAGGCACATCATCTAGAGAGATGAGATGACGTAAAAAATTAACAGAAGAGCTGATACATAAACACAGCTGTGATTCAGGAGTACCTAACCCTGCTCTCACATCAAATAATAGAAAGGATTAGCCAAACACTGATTCACCATGACCTCCATTGACAGCCTCGCATGTGTCTGCACAAGGACATGAGAATCACCCTTACACAGAATGTATTATGTGTTCAAAGAGCGGCTGGGCAGGTGAGAAGTGCAAAGCAATCAATTTGTTTTTAGAGAGAGGAAAATTTCACTTGTCAGATGCAAATTTCATTCTTCAATTAGGCCTAAACTAGTTCTTAAACTAGAATGATGAAGTTTATGGAATTGTATTCTGTTATTTAATATATGAGTAATCTCACTGCAGTCAATAATAGAGCAATATAAATTGTCAATGGTCAGCTGGAGCATTTGAAGGGTTAAGGGTTAAGTCTGAACAATTCATTTTAATGGATTAGTCTTGGGTAGAAAGGCCTTCAGTTGCATGCATAGCACACCCCATTTACAATCCATTTACTATCCCTAAAGAACTGCAACATATAATACAGTATATTTCTTACTTCCTTTTGATTCACTGTTCAATTGCACTGATAAATGAAGTTAGCCTTGAAAGTTTTGATCGCTAATGACTCAGATTTCGAGTACAATGTCAAGCTCAACAAGATTGTCTGAAACATTCTTGGTCCGTTTTTAAATCTTTGTGATGTTCAACACTGGAAGCAGCTTTTAAATCACCTCGCCTCTGAATGTCTTTTTACGGAAGCAGGGACATCTATTTATGCTGTGAACTGAGTAAATGCATTTAAATGTATGTGATGATACCTAGCCTTCAGTACCCATAAAATGTCTCTGAGAAGGCATGCAGATGCATGTGCTTTGTTATGGATTCGGGGTGGCTGAATCAGTAGAGACCCTTTAAGGCTTTTTTCAGGACATTAAACACTGTCACACTTCACTAACTGTGCAAAGTCATGGTAAATCTGCCATTCTCCAACTTCTGTTGAAGCCTGTCATAACCTACACTGAGCATTCTCAGTCCCTCCTCTGTAATTTCGGTATAACTTTACTTTCACTGAGGATATCTTTGGCCTAAAGCAGGTTCCCTGGATTTGTGGAAGAGATGAAAATCTGCAAATGCATAGCTTTTGTGTCTCAGAGAGCTGAATTTTTTTTAAGCTAATATTTCAGACATAGTTACATGATGTGGGAACATGTTTAATGTTCAACCTCCTTTCCAGAAGTGATTCAATGCCTAGAAGCGTTTAAACTCTTTGAAAGATTTTATTTAGTGTATACACAAGGACCTAAATATATGTTTTGAGCAGCCAGGAATTTTCACAGGAGTCAGTTTTATGTTACTCAAAATGTTCAAAAATATCTGCACTATGAATTAGTGCATTGTAGAGTTATAAGAATTTTGCAAGGAAATTCAAGGTTTTACTGAATAGTGTTTCTCAGTTTGTGCTAACAAAAAGATGTCTCTCTTTCCATGGCATTTGCCCAAGGAAAAAAAAAATAGAAAAAAACAGTGATTTGATGCAGCAAACTAGTGCTGAAGAGCTTATCACCTGCAACCCAATCAGTTCCTCAAAGTGATTCTCTAGATAACAAAGTCATCTTCTCTGTTACTTGGCAGAACAACAAAAGAATTGGATGGAGTGAAGACTTGTGTATTTTTATTACACACAGACAGACGTAACTTACTATGGAAGTAAATAGAGAAGCACTAAATGAGGAAAAAAAAAATATCTACAATCTCACTGGAAAAGTTTTAAAGGGAATTCTTAAGGATCACCAGGATATACGGCACAGGACAGAGCATGGGCAGAGAATGGGGTTCCTTCTAACTTCTCCAGTGTGCTTCTAATCAAGACCCAGACCGGTCAGTGTAGAGGCTGAAGATTCATCCCATTTCAGTGCACAGCTACTCAATGGCAACTTTTCCATACATATCCCAAGAATGCAAATTACTGACAGCTGTGATTTGTGCTCCTGTCAAGCTGGAATAAGAAAGCAGCATCACCTTTCCTGTGTAGTCATTAAGGTATTGTCATGAAAAAAGTGAGGATCAATATGGATGTAGGTCCTCCCTTAACAAGACAGAAATAATTTTGCATTCCGGTGTCTTTCCATACTGTCCCTAGTCATAGGCACTTCAGACAGTTATGTCCTAAATCAGCAAATCCAATTTCCTGTTATCTCAGTCCCATTGCTGTGCGTAATCCATTTCATGATTAAGCTACTCTTGTTTAAAAGAACTCCTTGCTCTAAAATAGTGCAACTGCTCCTTCACAGCCCTCAGCACACAATCACTTGATTCTGCTGCTAAATAGATGAAAACATGTCTCTGATGCAGAATATCACCAGGAAAGCAGACAGGAAACATATTTACTGAAATAGCTCTGCGATCCATTCCACACCGATCAGACACTGACATCCTCATGCAGTAACATCGTCAGAAATCTGACCGGAGCCAAAAGCTTCCATACAATTTAAAAGCAGAAACAAGCTGTGCAAACCAGACTTCTCTCTCAAGCTGCTTCCTCAGGCTGCAAACTGTTTGAGGGCAAAAGCACAGAATAAAGTACAGCCCCCACATAGCACAGTGTGAGTAAGAATATCAAGTTGGAAAAGTCTCTTTGTTGCCTTGTATGCTTCAAAAAGAGCTGCTGGCAGTACTAGTTCACCTGTTCACTGATGCAGTAGTTTTCTGAGAATTCTAGCCCAGCTAGATGAAAAATACTGAGTCAATTTTAGTCACTCTTAACATTCCACTGAAAAAGGGATTAGGGTCTTGTTTTCCTTTTCAGCATTCTAAAAGGTAAATAAATAATTCCACACAAAGTCACACATTAAATTCCAAACACTAAACCACTTTGAAAACTTGCTTTTATTAAGAGACCAAAATGAAGATATATGTAATTTACCCGAGGTTTAAAACACTTTGTAGGTCTGGTTTCAAGAATTCTTTTCTCTGACTTGTGAAGTTATGTCAGTGCTGTTTTCCTCAATGAGCTCTGGATTTGGCAGAGGTAAATTTCCAATTAGTGTTTTCTTTTCTTTCTTTCCTTTTTATTTTTTGTTTTTCTTTTCCTGAAGCTGTGCTGCATCATAGACATCACCTAATTTCATCAAGTGCCTATAGGTCAGGGATCTGGCATGTGTCATTTCACCTCCGAGAGGATATTTCCAGTAAATGTAGTTTTCAGTTTATACTGAAGAATGGGTGTTGAGATGACTCAAAAACTTCAGGGTAAATTACAAGTGAACTTTCAAAATTTGATTTGGCAAAGATGCTGCATGTTCAGTGTGTTGCAGTATGAGTCTGTAGCTGGCTGGAGAGGTGATCAGCAGTTCTTTAGAAGGGAAAATTCAAGGAACATAGCATGAGATACTTTTGTAAATGGGCTGGAACATAACTATTCTAGGACAGAGAGCTGTCAAGTTTTGTCT
The DNA here is from genome assembly GCA_024733675.1 of Psilopsiagon aymara. Taxonomy (NCBI): domain Eukaryota; kingdom Metazoa; phylum Chordata; class Aves; order Psittaciformes; family Psittacidae; genus Psilopsiagon; species Psilopsiagon aymara. The sequence continues at coordinate 34,448 of JANRGW010033494.1, forward strand.
TCTACATGAAACCAGAACTGGAGCAATTGGCTTTGTGCACATGCACAACAACAGAATATTGTTTCTTTTTATGAACAGGAGTAGCGCTGCTCACTTCAGGACAAAGTGTAAGGATATCTCCAGGCTGGTCAAAGCTCTCTCTGTCAGTCCCTGGGTGAATTCTGGGAGCACCCTTTTAATCACTGCCTGTTACTATGAAAATGTATTACATGCAAAGTTATTGTGAAATTTCATTCATTGCTTATAAATCATTAGAAATCTTGAAACCTGTAGCAATAATTCTATTTTTAATTCAGCTCTTCTTTCCAGTGTTTTAAATTGAAACAAAAGGCTAGAAAAGACCATTACAATGAGCAAGTATAATCTTTAGCATATAAGAAACACCCAATGATTCCCAAATCCTCCAGTTCGAATTGAGGGTTTAACCTGTGCAATGTGCTTTGGTCTTAATGTAATAAAATGTGCATGAGTCCATTTAAGCATGAACCTTATAGTGATTACCCATTCGCTTTTAAGCAGGCATTTGCTCACTTTACAAATTGAAGTCTAAGTACTTGGAAACCAGTGGATTTAAAAATCTGTAAGCACTATTATTTGTGAGAGATATTCTCACTTGTAATCCTTGGAAGTTGTGCTCATACGACAAATTCCAACTTTGAATTCACATAACGTCTTCAGCTTCGAGGTGTCTCCCCACAGAAGCAGAGGCAGGACTAAGTCCTCATTCACACTTCCAGCTACATCAACTTGAATAATTAAAGATTATGTCATTCTCTTTAGAGAATCTTCTATGCAAATCAACACAGGCTTTAAGGGAGGGCATGAGCTTGAAATGCTAACTTTTAACTTTATTTCACATTCTGAAGCTTCCATAGTGCTTGCAAAACATCAATTTCAGACATATTTTAAACTAGAAGTTATGTATCTGACAGCCATGCTGGTTATGCACCAAACAATCTGTGGTTTTAATCATCCTAATCCCAGGAACATAAAAAATATGCTTTGATATCCAGTACAGATTTCAAGAGTTAAAAAATACAGTACATTTAAGCTTCCTTTTCTACATTATGTACTAAATATAGTGTAATACAAATAATAACATGCTGTGGAATGTCCTACTGTAAAATGATTTCACTTTCAAAGAACAAGAAGTTTGGCCAGCTGGGCACACACTGTAGGCCAAGGAATTCTGCTTTTTGCAGGTGCGCTAGAATAGGTGGCATAACCTACTCTAGAGCTAGAACACTGTGAACATACTTGTGCATGCAGTAATGTTCACCAGACTCAGTAAGACTCTAAATGAAAAGAAGTATTATTAATGAATGAAATAACACAACTTGCTTTTTCCAGAGGACTATTGTTTTTCTCTACAATGAACCAAATGCAGATTTGCAGTCTTAGCAAGTCCTCAGTGTTCTAAAACTCAGTGTCTGCAGCGAAATGTTCTGTAAACTGTAAAAGGTTGTTTTCTAGTAACGACATATATATCCCCAGAAGGGAAAATGTTGCGCACTAAAAATAAAACAATGAAAGCCAGTCAGTAAATACATGCAAAGTAATTTGCCTTTACAGTAAGGAATACTTGTGATTGCATTAACACTTGTAAGCTCAGTTTTTGCAGCAATATTTGCAAGTGGGGTGACACTGGAATGGAAGATTCAGAGGACAACACCAGTGCTTTCTGAGGGATGCTGAGCTCAGCAAAGGCATGCATGGCTGTCAATCTCCAAAAGCCTGGAAAGTAAGATGCTAAGCATTTTGCACGCTCTCGAAAGCTGCTGAATCCTTGTCTATCCCAAAAGACAGATAAGGACTTGTACAGAAGCACAGGAGCAGCCCCCTAAGAACCAGGAGTCCTGCAACTATAGTTGCCCAGTACTTCCAGCAGCAACAAGCTTATTTGTAAGTGAGGAGTAGGATTGCTTCTCTACCTGTAGCAATTATTTATTTGAACATGAAATATGTAATAGGAAAGTGACACAGTGACACTTAAATCAGGCCCAATTTCTCTACACCATTTTCAAATCCTGGACTTCTTTTCACATCAGCGCAATTAGTCTCTACTAAACCAGGGGCTAGCTTGGCATGGTACAAGTATAACAATCAAGAATATATGTTAACCTCAATTAAATATTCCATCTTTATCTTCATATTCCAGCTAATTGTACAGTCCCAGTATTCAGCTGTAGATGTCTAAAATCCTGCTTTAGTGAAAGACAAGATTTCAAAGAATTATTTGCCAGGAATAATTAAACCGTGCAATTTGAGAAAAACAGTTTGAAATAAGGAAATGAGTAATCCCATAGCAAAGCAGGAAACTTAATTAAAAAAATAGTTGTCATTCATGCTGCTTATCTGGATAACCAGAACTAGAAAAATGAAACACAAGGAGTTCTGCTTGCATACAAGTCTTACCAGCTCTTAAAATATGCCTACCTGTTCTGCTGGCTGAAGAAACAAAACTCCATATAAATGTTACCATGAATTTTGTAAGTTATTAAAAACTTCTCTTTGCATGAAGCTTCATGTACTTCAACATTTTCCCCACACTGTGGAGAATTTTATACAAGTTACCCTAATGAGGAGTCTTTTAAGATCCTCTACAATCAGCAGAACAGGATGCCTACAACCACAGCCAGGATTGCGACATTGCAGGGTCTGCGTTTACAGTTCCTCAGACAAAAGCTGTTATGTGGTTATAGGAAGAAGGTGGGTAACGGGAGGTGTTCTCTGAAAATTTACCCCCCTTGAAAAAATATATAGAACCAGAATTTTTTTGTTTGTTTGCTTGATTTAAAGAAACAGAATAATGAAATTTGCAGAAACATGTATATCAGTAATCCCAAAGATGACTTATTTCTTCAGGAAATAATCATTTTTATGGCATTATTTTCTTTCATCTAAAATAAAGATACACTGGTTACAGTAAAAGATACAATGCTATAAATACAGAAGCATATGCCAGAGCAGTAAATTAGAGCCAGCAGTGCAAAGACAAGTGATCCCTTGGACAGTGGAATATTGCTCACTAAGTAATCACCGCTACTTGCCTCTGGGCAATATATGTTCCCTCCACAATGGCAGCTGGAGATTTCTCAGAGATCTTCTTTATGCACTGAAAATTGTTGAGATGATTGAGGTTCCTCATAAAATGCACATGCATGTTTGCTTCAGGGACCTAGCTCAGGAGTCTGGGAAAGCTTTTATGATGGTTTCATAGGCAGGAGGGGGTGTTTGTGTGGAGTGGCAGACACGGAGGCTGTTGTTAGACCAGTGGAATTCAGGTCGGCTCAGGCTGTTGGTGGTGCTTCCTACAAGGGTTGTGGTGGTATTTGTGGGAGTGAGGGTGATCAGCTGACTGTTCGTTTCCACAGGGAGAGGAGGACACTGCAGGAAAGGGTGGAAGGTAGATGCACGGAAGCTTGACTTCCTAGGGAAAGAGTTGGCCTGCTCCAAGGACGCTTGCCGCTGGAAGGTGAGGCTGGCCAGGCTGAGGTTGCTCCGACGTTCACAGCTGCTGTTGCGGTAAAATCCAGTCCTGCCAGTAGTATTGCCATGGGAGGAGGGTCTGGACCGACGGCTGAAGGTTGAGGAGTTCCCCTGGGAAATGTGGGCGCTAGCTCTGCGACGGGACAAGCAAGTAAACAATGCCCAGATGATGCCTCCAATCACCAGTCCTATCAACATGGACACTGTGAAGGCTATTGTTATCTGTTCTGAAATACAACAACAATACACAGCAAAGTTATTTCATTAACTCTGAGGGATTTTCCTGCCAGAAAATGAGTTGAAGATGGCAGCCTCCTTAAAAGATGAATAAACCCTAAGATCTTTGTGCGTAATACACAAACTTTACAACATAAAACCAGCAGTTCAGATTGCTTTCACTTTATGGTGTTTTCCTCTTCAGTTTGCATAATTTAACAAGATCCAGAAAGTAGCTTGCATTTAATATCAGTTTCTGTACCAATGCAAGGAAAATATCAGTCGTTTCCAGAATCAGCCACCTACCTGCAACAAGGTGTGTAATAAAACTGCCACGCATTTCCTTCTGTGGGCAATATGAGGTGTGGATTTATGCAAATTTGTCATTATGTTTATAGATGTTGATGTTCTATATCTATGTGCTTGGAAACTCACCTATTACAACAGTGATGTAGCTTCTACTGTGTTTTTAATGGAGTTAGCCTTATATTTATTAAAGAATGAGAACATGCTCCATCGTTCTACTGCTGAGTAACAGATATTTTAAACCCTCATACTAATTAATTCAAAGTAATATATCCTAAATGATTATGGTCAGTGATAACCATTAGTAATGTCAAGTCACCTGAGTATTTGCCATCCCCAATGTCCAGTTTAAAGATGCATTAATCTTTCATTAAGAAAAGTAGATTTCTAGCTCTTTTATAAATGTTTTCAGGAATCAAGTGATCTGAAAACAAAGAAAAACATGGCTATGATTGTTTCCTAGAATGAGATTTTTTCCTTGTATATTTCTAAGAATAGGACTGTTACTTCAGATAACTTCAGCAACTTTTGCAACTGAGTACCAGCATTTTGCTGTTCTAAAAAGTTTGGAGATACACTTTTAATCCTGGATAAGGCCTGAAATGAACACAAAACCTTATAGATCCCTTCAAAATTTAAAAAGGAATTGGATCTTTAACAAGAAGGAAGACCATGTTGACTACTGGTGGAGCAAAGAAGGAATAAGGAAAAAAAACCACAACATCTAGAAACATGTGTATTCTCTCTGTCTTTTATCCTATCATGTCCTATCATGCTTGTGAAGCATTTGTGTTAAAAAGGAAATTGTATTCATTAGACAGAGAAAGGTGAGTAACTTTTGCAGCTTACAGAAGCTCAGGCTAGCTAACACTGTGCCTGGCTGCTCCTCATAACAGAAGGTAGCAACTCCAGGACTGGGATCAAAATGTTAGAGCCCAAAAAGGGCAAGATGAGGGTAGGCTCAACATTTTCTTGCAGGGTAACAGCTGTTCCCCTGAATTTATGGTGCTGCACAAACAGTCCTTTTTCAGAAATAATGACACTGAATCCAAGCTGTGAGAATCAGCCACAGCAGGTGCTGAATAGGCAAATAGAGCAAGTGGCTGCTGATGGACAGCCATGGAGAAGAGCACACAGCAGAGGGAGAGGAGAGGCGCCAGGCATTGCTAGTGGGACCAGATTGCAGGCAGAGGCACTCTAGTATGTGCCAACAGACACCTTTTCTCAAGTCAGGCCTCAGTGCCTACCAAGGCTTAAACTTAAGGCAGGTCACTGCAGGAGAGGGGAAGCAAACATTCACTTTCTTTTCAGCAGGGATATCATGGCTTAAACCCAGTTGTCAAATCAGCCATGCAGTCACTTGCTCACTCTCCCTACTACCTCCTCCCACCCCACTCCTAGAGGGATGGGGAGGAGAATCAAAAGAACAGAACTCCCACAGGTTGAGATAAGAACAGTCACGAAACTAAGGTATAACACAAACCACTGCTGCTGCTACCAATAATAATAATAAGGGAAGTAACAAGGGAAGAGAATACAACTGCTCACCGCCCGCTGACCAATACCCAGCCTGACCAAGCAGTCTCACCCTTCTGGGTAACTGCCCCCAGTTTATATAGTGGGCATGATGTGCTGTGGTATGGAATACCCCTTTGGTAAGTTTGGGTCAGGTGTCCTGTCTCTGCTCCCTCCCCACTTCCCCTCCTCCTTGGCAGAGCATGAGACTCAGAAAGTCCTTGGTCAGACTAAACATTACTGAGCAGCAGCTGAAAACATGGGTGTTATCAGCGCTGTTCCCAGGCTGAAAGTCAAAACCAGAGCACTGCACCAGCTACTAAGAAGGAGAAAAATGACTGCTACTGCTGAATCCAGCTCAAGGGGAGATGTAAATAATTACTGGTATAATTGTATTTTAAGAATTAATTATTATTACCTTCCTTACCTACCTTCTTACTTTTCTCCCTTCAGTGAAAAAAATTTTGCTGTGTAATTCGTATTTGCAGTTGGGGAAAATTTGCTCCTTGAGCACCAGAAAGTTTGGCATAAAATTTTCACAGGATTCTGAGTGGGGACTCCAAGCAGCGTTAAACTGGAACACAGCCTTTGCTGTTGCCCATCAGACCCTGTCAGAGGGGCAGTACGCTCACCCAACATGACTTTGAGAGTGTGGTTCCATGCAAGACCAACTTCATCATGAATTACTGACATCACCATGAATCTCCTATCCAGGTTTATTCACCTTACCTTTCTTTCAGGATAGCCTTGAAGTTCCATGAGGCCCAGAACATTTAAGCTCTAATTAAGCCATGATATTTGGAAGGCTATACAAACCTACTGTTGCTTGCTTGTAACCTCTGCTTTCAGATAGTCTTATAACCATTACCCTTTTCAAATGGGAGAATAAAGACTGGAGAGGATAACGCATGGGATAATGTTGCAGAGCACTCCTCCCTCTTGGGAACACTTTGTTGCCCTTTTGTTCGGAGGTGGATCAGACTTGACCCTAAAATATAATTTTGCTTCAAGCCCTCATTTTTACATCTAAGAAACTCTTGGCTAGGCAGACTAAAGTCAAAGGGTGATTGCCTTTTCTGCTTTTTGCAAGAACCCACAGGCAGCATCCTGCACTGCAACTTCTGGCTGCAGATCAGAGCTTTGTCATCATTCTGCCCTTTATCAACATCTTCAGAGACACAGCAGGCCTTTTGGTCAGGAATAGCCTATTATGACATTTTAATAGATTTAATACATTCTGTTACTGCAATTTCCTACTCATGCTCCTGAAGGTGAGGAGGGAGAGTCAGGACTTGGTGATCTTCAGCTAAGTAAATCCCAGGGGTATCCTAAAAACAGCAGTTCCCAAGTACTGAAACTGCAGTCTTGAGTACCCCCTACTGCTGTCCACGCATGGCTACAGGTAAGTAGAGCAAGAACTAGTCATTTCTTAGGCTGATTTCTTTTGCATCTCAGCTGGAACGCTAGTTGTGTTATCGTATTTGAGACTGCACAGGGATACCCCAGGTACAGGGGGTATCTGCCATGTTGTATCTCAGCTCCTGTTTGGGCTCTCAGTCCCAGTGAGCAAGGAGGTGAAGAGGATCTTTGTGGGGCTCAGCAGCCTGGAGTGAGCAGAAGCACAGCAAGCTGCATCAGTGTACCTGGCTCCAGGGTTGCCATGCACCATGGTGAGGATTTGTCGCTGTATCTTTCTAGCCATAATTTTCAGCAGCTGCACAATCAAATCAGCATTTCACACAGTTAAAAGTAGATGAGGGAATTGACAAAAGTATCGAGTGCAGCTCTTCAGTCCTTCCCACATGCTTTGCCCCTGTGCTGGAGGTACAGCACAAACAATTATCCCTTTGGATAATGTCTTCTTTCTTTATTTATTTTTTTCTTTTTACTTCTTCGATTCTTTTATTTTTCTACCTCTGTATATGAATGTAAAAATAGAAGGTCAAATTATTCCATGGGAAAACTCAGCTGTCTTTACACTGACTACTGCAGTTGCCATATAGTACCCCAAATGCTCTCATTCCCATTTGGACCTACATTTATTCTTTTTGGTTCTAGAAATATCACCAGACCCATTTTTTTCAGACACTTTATTCTTTCCATTTGCAGACTCTCTGTGACTTCAGTGGGGACTGTGGATCACACTAATAGGCCAAACTTGCTTTTATGTTCACTCCCTGCAGAGGATGAATGTCACTGAAATGTAATTCAGTTCTAAAAACTAACGTTGAAGAATTGTAAATCTACGCCCATTGATTTCCTCTTTAGAATGCCCAGTGATCATAGCCCGGAGGTACATTGGAGAAAATGTTACCAAACAGAGAAAAAGGTCAAAGGCATAGTGGGACGTGCTGCATCTGGGATTTTGAGGGGAACAGCTGACTTTCACAGAGTTGTTTTTCTCTTCCTTAATCTGGCAGGGCAGAAGTAGCCTTTCAGGAGAGTCTGAGCAATACCAACACAAACGGTCTCCCAAGGGGCCACTGCAATATCTTTGGGTTTCCTACAAACTGTTCATGTCATTCTGTCCTCTGCTTTTAAGGAAAAAAGAAATTGGGATAAAGTAGGGATGCTTCCAATAACAATAACTGTCTAGGAGCTGGTCGCCTAAATGTGTTTTGGTCTGTATGTTTCTCAGGCTGTTCACGCTGCTTACTTTATTTGATTATGCCATAACAAAAAGGATTTGGTACTCCACCTCAGTCAATTTTCTCCACTCTCACTCTGATACCAACTGAGGTGAAGGACAAAGGATTTTTTCAACAATACAGGACACCCTTTGAGATACAAATTCAGAAATAAAAGGATAAGGAAACAAAGCTGCTGAATATCTTAGCTGCATTATCTTTCTTATCTATGGTGTTTCCAATGTGTCCATGAAAAAAGGTTGAAGGTTCAGAACCCGCAGTAACACCTATGACTTCAAGATGTTACCCCCAGATGAGAACACCAAGACAGCACATGTCTGTTAGAGCAGCATCTATCCAGATCAGGCAATTCCTTCTGAAGTCTCTCTATTCATTCCCTCCTCTCTGATTTCTGCATGCAGCATTAAGCAAAAGAAGTACTAGAGGTTTGTACAGGGGATTATTGTGCCCACTATGAAAAGCTTTCTGTTGGTTGTTGCAGCTTTCTGTAAAGCTTTCATAACTTTCCACAAACTGTATATCTGAAGTATTAATATATATCCTACAAAGTTGGTAGCCTCTAGCAAGTCCTTAACACTCTATAGAATCTTCACAGGAGAAATTTGGACATGTTATTAGTAAAGATGATAGACTGGATGATAAGGCATTTTTCCTAGCATTTGGCTCTGAAATAATTTCTTCACTTCCAATCTGAACATCAGCAGCAAAGCCAAACAAGCATTGTACCAACCTATAAATCTGAGAAGTGAACTACATTCTCTCCTTCCTTATATTAGGATATACCTCACTAAAATTTAGCAATACCGTACCTACACAGACTTGTCAGTCCCTGGATCAACAAAAATCTTCCTATAATAGATTTACTTTCTGTGATGGAGAATCATGCCTCTATTCTGGATCTTAGCAGGATCCTTGGAGACATACTCAGGTCAATCTCATACTTTTGTGAGGGTTTTATTTTTTTTGTGTGTGTACGGACCACATCAGATAGCAAGACATTCCTTTGAATTTGAAATACATTTGTATTGAGGATCCATTTTCCCAAGGAATCTCCCTCTTGCGCTCAGCTGTGGCTGCAATGGGCAGGAACTGGAACAGTATTTTACTCCCCAAAGTCAGGAAATCCTTGAGATTTGCATTGTTCCTATAACCTTATGATAATTTCCCCAAGGTGTAAAGTTAAGATTGACACAAGATCTGCCTTGCCCCATACTCACAAAATATGCATTTGTAAACTTTTCAGCTGGCCATGTGTATGACGGGATGCCAGTATCTTTCAAAATCATGTAAGTAGCAGCTTCAATTAGAGTATCCCAGAACAAGAACCAGGGTATGGGGGGAAGACAGGACAATGTACTGAATGCAAAGGGAAGAGAAACGGAGAAGCATCTTTTAGTCAAGCTGTGCACACGTGACTTGAATTCGAACTGAATCTTTGCCAATAATAGCTGATAAAGCTAATGAACAGTTTTCCAAGCATCTGGTCCACTAATGCTATTGCTAAGCACAAGTAGGTAGGGAATACTCATAGTGTGAGATGATACCTACACATTTTATTTGATTTCTAGTGGGTGACTTTCAAATATGACAATTTTCTTCATGTTTTGGAGCTATTAATTTTTTGTTATTGCTTTACTAAATGAGAAATAATGAAGTAGTTTTATCTTAAAATTATTAGAAGAAGTAAGGTAGCTTGTCAGTCAAGGATGGCCTCGTTCAGCATTCAAGCACAGGTTGCTATAGAGGTGTTTTATGCATATTACATTAGACCAAGATTCTGCAATTTTACTTCATCAACTCATAGTAATTCTACCATTTTTCTTTTCTTTCATCTGTCCAAAACTAGCATGAAGCATTGCATACCAGACATGCAAAATTTATTCCATGCAAGCTTGCATGCAGAATGCAAACTCACTGATTTCAGCAGTATTACCAATAAGATGTATCAGAACATACCATGTTCTATAATGCAAAAGAGCTATTTTCATAATTTCAATCAATATTTAGAAGTCTAATTTTCTTTTCATTTTCATTCTTTTCTTCTGACATTTTTGTGAGCAATCTTTTCTTTATGTGATTTTATATGCCAGTGACTCAAAACTTGTCTATGTAAGCATTCCTCCCCTTACATGCACATGTGCTTGCACACATGCCATCAGCTTGCCTTAACCTAAAACTGAAAAACTTGACAACTGGTAGAGGGTTTGATCTCAGACATGGAAAAATCCAGCTGAGACTCTGCATCACCCAATATTTTCTCCTAAAATGAAATCTCAATGTTAAAAGCTGGTATAAAAATCATATGAACCCATATGGGAATTCATAACCAAGCATTGCATAGCTTAGTGTAGAGCACCAGCTAGAGTATTAAAGCATGAATTGCATTTTACAAATGACAAATCTAGTAACCTGACTAATAAGAATTATTCAGACACTATATTACTAGAGTTTCAGTGTCTCAGCTTTTCAAGTTAGGCTCAGGGAAGTCACACTAGATGTTCAGAACACAGCCTCATTTATGCAAAGCAAAAGCAGCCTGGGTCCATCATTTTGAACAAACTCATAGCATCTTCCTACAGCTATAGCAAATATATATCTCTAAGCTGGACAAGCTGCAACTCCTCAAACATTCTGGGCAGTAAGCTTGGAAAGGAAAAAATACTTCAGGCACAAACAGCTACCACTTTTCTTCACCAGAGAATGTTTGAAGCAATTTGAACTATATTATGCTGGTTCTACCAACTCTAAGAGAACTTAGTTTAAAGCCAAAGCTGGTATCAGCAACCAACTTCTGTGCTGCTGCTGCCACACTATGCTCACAAATGCAATTCCTTTGTATCTGACAAGTGTTGACATTACTGTCTTCCCAATCTTTGTCACTAATTGTATTAGCAAAACAACCTCTCATTAATCATTAGTAGGCAGTCCATGATTCAGCTGGGTGGGTGAATCTGTTGCTGTGTAATATGAACCAGCTGTGATCTTAGTCATGGCAGAAATTTAAGAAAGGTCACACACAATTTTTGTGAGAAGAGTGATATGGGACAGTACAAGGTGGTTCAGGTAGCTGTGAAGTCCAGGAAACAAGCAGATGAGGATGGTGGCATCCACAGAATCTGTGACAAAAAAAAAGCTGCAAGAAAATCAGACTGCAGGACATGAGAACTAACAAACAAAATCAGTAAGATAGGCTGTCAAAAATGTCAGTGCTCTGCATTCAGACACAGGTTGCTAGAGTGATGTTTTATTTGGCTTGTGCTAGTGCAAGCTTCTTTTCTGCAGCAACAGGGAGTAATTCTTGAACTTTATCTAATGTCTAAACAATTAGGTTTATGTCCACAGCAGATAAATAAAAAGTAGAGCAAAGGCAATGTAAAAACATGTTTCTATCTGTGAGGGCAGGTAAGAACTAGAATAGATAGCTCAGATAGGTGGTGCATCTACTTCCATTAAAGATTTTAAAAATCAGTGTCAGTCAGGAGTTGTTGTAATTTAGCTGATTCTGTCTTGAAAAAAGAAGTTAGAACAGATGACCCCTCAAGGACCATACTGATGGTATTTTGTGCAGTTTCTAAGACGTTCTTCGATCAGGTGAGCAAATAGACTTCAGAAATGTCTGAAAAACTGTTAAGTAAATGACAAGGGGAAAAAAAAAAAAAATCAAGTCTGTGCCCTTGGACTAATTCTCGGTTTGAAATGCAGAAGCGACGGCTGTTCATTAGAGGATCAGTCACAAACGAGCAACCTACCCAGGAACAAGATTGCCCTCTGCTGGAAATTTATGCTGGAAAGCTAAACAGCACTTAAACCACCTTAATTCTAGTGAAACAGGGCGTCAGAAAAAGTCAACAAGAAACATTCTGCAAAAGATTAAAGAGACAATTAGTAACAACTCAAAACTCAGAAAAACTGTGACTTACTGTGAATTGCACTGACAGAAACACTTACGACCAGCATTTTACAGAGGCTTAAAAAGTAAGGTAGGCTGAGGCACAGCATAAATGTTCAGAAGCTTAGTGAAGTAAAGCTTGCACAGTTTTGTGGCTTTTTGCAAATATTTGTGTTGATGGAGAAGCCTGAGGCTAAGTGTGTTCTTAAATTCATATTTCTTGCTATCTACAGTGATGTCCAGAATGATCTCTCTGCGCCAGAGTGCATTTGCTTTGTTTACTAATACGCTAATTCATTGTGATAAAAATCCAGAAGAGTGGAATATGCCATCTCAGTATTGCACAAACCAACTTAGAGTTGATGATGTTCCCTCGATATTACTGGCAGTTGATTTTTACTGGAATCATAAAGATAATTGTAATAATCAGGAGGAAATATCTAAGATAGAGATGTCAGCATGTTTAATATAATGCCTTTGGCAGAACTACATAAAACAAAGCAAAGATTCCTTTATGCAGACAGAGATAGAAATTTTGTTACTGTGTAGTTTCATTGTGGTTCCTCATGCCTTACAAAGACTGTAACGTATTTTTAATCTTTTCTACATGTGCAACAAGCAATCCTCTGGCAAAGCATTCTTAACTAACCTCACAAAACTAAAGCATAGCCCTGAGCTGTACTGTCTCTGCATGTACCTCATCCAATCAGTAAATCACAATTTGCTACAGTGTAATATGGCATTATAGTTATTACTTAATTGATAAGATTATTTTACAGAGCCTGAGTATAAAATAATTCCCTGTATGAAGAGAGTACGGGTGACTGGCATGAAATCTTGATTAGGATTTCTGAAATTCTTAAAATTAAGGAGGAAATACCAAAGTATGTGTGGTACATTTAAGAAAACAGAAGACATCCAGGATTAGAACAAAGCACAAAGTTTCCAGGTTACTGGCAGTACCGTACTCTTCAATTAGTTATCTACAGTTCAGAAATTTTAGTGTTTTTTAGTTTTTACTTCCTGCGTGACCATCAATCAGTTTCAGAGATCTCTTTGGAATCAAACTTTTCTATGAATACTAATTTCAGTGTGGGCTAGCAGACCTAAGTAGCTCTTACAAGAACCTGTGCAACCATAAGCTGATAAATTCTGGCATAATTTCTAAGTGAGATGATTACAGACCTGGAGTATTAGTCATCTCTTTATGACCTGTGTCATCTTGATGACAGATGATGCAGGCTGGGGACTCAGTGTGAAGTGAAACATTGGTGCTTGTCCCACGGGAGACAGTGATGTTTGGGAGGCTGAGCCTGCGCCAAGCTGGTCCAGGTCTTACTTGCTTAGAGGCTCCTGTACCTCAGAATCAACTGAGCCAATGGTTGTCTCCTTCTTTTATACCCTGTCTGGGTAATTTGAGCAACTTCCACAGAAGCCACGTGCCTGCTTGGTTGGCTGATTATTCCATTACCCTGGATACCTGAGACGTGGCATCCATATAACACTTTTCTTTTTAAAGCAAAAGATTTAAAATTAACAAATGTCAGTTAAATGGTCAAATATGCTATAAGTGTGTGTTAAAAGCCTGGACTGTGAATTCAAATGCCTGAAACTGGGAATTCATTTTCTTCTGCAAATAAGATGCCACAGAAGCAAGGCAGAGGCCTCTGCTAAGAAGCAAAACTGCCTAGTAGTTTGCTTCAGGAGGCACGAATCAGAGCCCAAAAAAGGTTTTGCATTGCATTGAACTGATCTTTTTTTTTATGTCTCCCAATTATTTTGCTGAAAATTTCCTAAACGTTATTTCCTAGCAATTCTGTATACACTTGTGTTCTTGATGGAGTCTTAATTGAGATTATCTAACAGAAAAATCTTAAGTTACAATTGTCCTATTTCCTATTTTCAGTACATGAAAAATCAAACTCCCTTTTACACCTCCTCAAGTAGAAGGGGAATAACTTATGTTAGGATTGCTTGGTGCAAACTTCACTACTACACAATAGGTTTCAAAATCTGAATAAGTACCTTCTGTTAAGTTTGTACAGGAAGTGAAGCTTCTACTTTGAAAACAGGAAGAAATGAAATTGTCTGTACTGTTATTGATAGTCTCTCTCTTTTTTTTTTTTTTTTTTTTTAGATTTTCTTTTTATTTTTTTCCCAGACAAAAGGATAGAGTTATGACATGTAGAAAACCTTACAAAGACAGAAGGGTCAGTTCCTTAGTCCCGACTGTACTTTGTGATCTTTTCTGATAGTGGACATCTCATTTCATCTCCATACTCCAGACTAATCTGTGTAAGGGAGATGATACCACTCACAGCCACTCATTAGGTTCACTAAGATTTTTGACTTGTGGTTATGTGAATTACAATAGTAAAATTGGAAGCTGTGTATAAATACTGAGTGTTTTTCTTCAACAGCTCATGTGACAATAAGCACCACCGCATATTCCATACAGGAGGTGTAATTGCTATCTTGCATGTTTAATTAATATTTAAATAATACTCTGAAGAAACTTTGCTCCTTCCTTCTACTACCTCTGATCTATGTCCTTCCTGCTAATGACAGTTAAGCATTTGATAAATCAATGCCTGTATAGAGGGGTTAGGAAAGCAAGAAAGAAGCAGTAATTAGGATGCAACAAAACATCGCCTGAGGATGACAGACTCACTTTAAAAGAATAATTTATACACAAGAAAGAAATCGTGCTCTGAATAGACATAGTGCAAGAATAAGACTGGTCTCTTCATGATGTGGTTTATTGCTTTCATCCAACTACAGTAATACTCTTTTCTTTGGACTTGAAAGAATAAGGGCAAGGAAAAAAATCAGTCCCTCGTTAACACCTACTTCTATGTCTCTGACAGGGCTGCAAATAAGAACTTGGAATGGATTTATATATTACCTTCCTAAGTGTAAGATCTGACTACTGATGTAATCCTCTTTGCTTCAGTAATGAAAATGCTAGTTTTCACTTGCTTTTCAAATCCTTTGCTTAACTGATAGCAAAATATTCATAATTGTATTTAATTTAGAATAATTTGCCATTCTGCCTCTTAAGAAGACAGTATATGACTTCTTTGATAAATTTTTATGTAGGGTTTATACAAAACAACAGTAGTCTAGTAGTTGATACAAAATGGTACCTCCAAAAGCTAGCTGGAAAATAAAATACAGCATAAAGCTAAGACACAGTTCTGTCTCCTGGATAAATCAGTGTGGGCAGAATACATTTAGATTTGCTGTATGACCTTGACTTCTGTCCCTAATGGAGCACAGAGGAAATGCTGGTTTCCTACAAGTTTGGCATCAGCATAAGTGGCATTAGAAAGTGCAGTGCAGCACCTCTTGCCTGACTGCTTCAGGCTCGCTGTAGCAATACTGGAAGACAATGAAACACACAGACACAGCCACTCCAGCCCAGTACTGCCACGTGCATAAGAAGTCCAACTGAAAAGCCCTTTCAGACAAGGGTTTGATACAAATCAGCCCTTTTCAAACACAGCTGAGAGTGAGCAAAGACGTGGTAGACCCTGAAGCTGAAAGGGGGAAGCTGAGCAATGCCTTTTTTTTAATTATATCACAAGTTATAGATTTATTTCTTGTTTGGTACAAGAGTATTTCTGGAAGACTTCAGAGGAGAAGCCAAGGATCTTGAGTATTACAGAAGAAGGAGATTCACTGCTGTTATTTGCCGCTGAAGGGCTGATCTTCAAACACAGTTACTGCTGCTGCTAATGCCTCACCATCACATGCTATCTTTTATCTTTCTTCACTTAAACTCACACCCTTGTTGCTATTTCTCTCAGCATTAGTGCTATTTAAATGAAAGCTGTGTCCTAGTTGAGTCACTGACCTCGGCTGCTCTGCTGCTGCCTTGCAACACATTCCAAGCCAGCTCACACTGTGGTCAGGGGAGCTGGAAACAGGAAGATCTGGTGATCTTGACCTGGTAGATAGGACAATAACTTTCTTCCTTGTAGGTATCTTAACAGGTTCAGGTAGAGGAAAACTGGTATTTGTGGGTCTCCACTGCCCTCTAGCTACCAGGATAATTATAAAAATTATGTCTGATACTTAAATCAGCTTCTGACCACTTGAGCACTTGAGAAGTGATTTAGTAATGTGACGTTTTCTTCCTCTCTATCACAGGATTTTCATGTGAATCAGTATCTCATCTGAAGAGGAACAAAAGAGATTGCCATTAGTCAGGGGAAATCTCTGTTGCTGCAGAAGCTATGCAGCAGAAGTTACTTGGATGCTGCTGGGCCTGGGACGATGCACAACCCTACAGCCCCTCTCCAAGAGGCGAAGAAAAAAGTCTCAGACCCTATTTATGTGAAGCTGAGTTCTACTGGTGTTGCCATTATTTGTTTTTGTCTGTATTCTATCTAGTCAGGGCCTGTCTGAGGTCCCAGAGTGTGGCATTTGTAACAGACAAACCAATCTGGTCCTTGTCCTAAAATCTCTGCCTAGCTGTATTGGATTTTTACCATCCTGATTTTTGCAAATTCACTATGCAGATAAATCACTGTTATTCTTCATCATTACAAAAGAAGTTATTCATTCAAATAAAATCTTTGGTTAAGTAATCTGGAAGTATGGCTTCACTATTAAATTGGTGGCATCATGCAACATCTCACTGAGGAGCAGAAGGGAGAACTTGGTGGTGCACTAGATTTAAGGCTGGTAACAAGATTTTACATATTTTGATGATGTACCATTACCGCAAAGATCTCATTGTCTTTCATAGTGGTTTTTAGATGTATTATATTTTATATCTGTGCTGTACATCTGTTACTCAGATAAATGTACTTGAAAAAACTCAGTGAGTTTACAGGAAATATTTGCAAAACCAGAACTGGCTTTGTTTGATTCTGTGTGACGTGTTACCTCATTGTCTTTCTCTTTACAATATTCCTATGAAGCAGAAAAGGGAATTTTATCTATTTTTTTAATAGGGACCTGCAATGTGGATGAACCATCTGTCATATCTTCCAGAAACTAATGAGAGAATGCACCCCTCCTTCCTGTTTTATTAATTTTTGTATTAGATTACTTTACATTGGGTTGTCTAAATTCACATGCCACTTACTTATACTAGAATCAATTGCTGAGGGCATTTGGATTATATGCTGTTCAAAACAAGCTCTTTAGCTACTATCAGTACATATGCTTGGCTGTGAAACAGGAATGAAAGACAAGCTGTTCTTTGTTATTAGACGTCATAAGGATATGGAAAGGTAGCTTTGGAGATGTACAACTTTTGCTTTTTTTAAAGGCTTCAGCTGGAATAAGTAAAGGAAAAAATATTAGTCAGAATATGGAAGGTTAAGAAAATAACAGAGAACTAGCAGGGCTCTAGGAAACCTCTAACAGCAAACCTGGAAGAAGGAACCATTTATTGGATTGGAAAAGATAGGTGGGAACCTGAAAAGAGGATTTGCTGACATACAATTTGTTCTCATTTTAACTCTATCAAGATGGAGAAGTCTGCTCAATTACTTGAGTCCTTCAATATCACACACCAGGAGGTAAAGCCCTGAGCTGCAAGTCCTGACTAATGGATCAGTATCCCTGATAAGCCAGACTTCCGACTCTGAAATTCAAGTGCTAATCAACTAGACTTTTTAAGCTAGTGCATGATAAAGCATTCTGGGAAGTCTGAGCAGGAAAGTTATTGCTGCAGATGTAGTCAGTGTATTCCAGATGGGGAGAGGCAGATTCAGTATGAGGATGGCATCTTATACATATATATATATGTAAATAATAATTATGTTTATATATATTATGAAGTCAGATATATGGATCATCTCTTCTTCTGATAACATTTGCTAAGCCCATTCTGCTCTTTTCCCTTTCTCTCACCACATATTGATGAATTTGACTTGCTTTTAATTCTGATTCTTATTGGGTAATTTTATCGATTGTTTATATATCATTTTAACTAAATGCAATAAAAAAATAAAAAATATCACAATGGACAGTCAGTTATCACTGGAATACAATTTTAATTTATTATCCCCAGTAGTAATATGAATGGAGAACTGCTCCCTTAGTCATGAAAAATAGAGTGTGGTAATTTGGGTCACGGCAGTACTCATACTGGCACACTAAAAGGCTCCATGCTCTTTCAGTCTAAGTTTTCTGAATAGGGCAATATTCTGCTACTTGGATAAGCACTGAAAGGAATCATTCCCTAAAACACTAGAGCAGGACTGCATCATGAGGTTGGAGACAAGCATTTTGCCCCTCTTCTCTCATTGAGGCTGCTTCCAAAAACAGCAGCCTGTAAAGTCTGGTGTTGTCTGATTTCAGCCGAGTGATTTCAAAAGAAAGAAGCTTTCTTGGTCCAAATTTTTGCAGGTATCAGTGATTTAACCCAAGTCTCTGCAGAAAGAGAATATATCTCTTGTGAAGACATTTATTCCTTGTGCTATGAGCTCCTTATGATGTGTGATATGCTGCAAGTCATTGCACCTTAAAAATCACTGGGGTTTTCCAGACCACAGAGGAATGACAAAAAAGAGACAAACTGCAAGAAAAAAAAAAAAAATCCAGTTGATAGAGTAACTTCAATCATCTTTTGGCTGATTGTCACAATTAAAACACCAGGAAGTATATGCATGTTAGGGTGAAATTCTGAAAAGTAAGAAGAGGGGATGCAACAGAAGAAGGAAAATAGCAGTTCAGGAGGTACATCCTTGAGGTTGATACTGCATCTGAATCCAGAGCTCCTGTTTTCCTCCTACTTTGTCAGACTTCAACCCTGAACGTTTTCTTCACTAAGAGAAAAACTCGTGTTGTAAAGCACGTATATTGGCTCTGTGTCACATACTCAGTTCCTCCTATCTGCCAGCAATGGAATTGCATCTTCGGCTAAGCGGAGTCCCTATTAGCAGCGCCCGATCTACCCGGATACAGGCCCTCTCGGGTACTTTTATTTATGCTGGTCTTTTCCAGCCATCAAAATAAGAAGAGTAGTAGCCCGGTAGAAGCTATCACTGTCACATCTGCCATCAAGAGTTCCATAAGGGGCTCCAAATTGTGGCCTTTGTGTGTTCACTTTTCCAGCAGGACAGCTAAGGCAGCTTCTGGAGTCTTTATTTGCTGCTGCTACAGCTAGATTGCAAGGGTACAAAGTATGTGAAAAGGAGAAAAGGGAATGTGAAGAGATCACCCAGTTATGCTGGAAATGGCACTGATACAGTCACTAGGTAGAAAGCCAGCAGGCTTAACCTAGTCATCACACAGGTAGCCAAATTCATCTTTTTCTTACTTGCAAAGAACTAGACTGGATTTGCTGCTGTGGCTTCTGTTCTCCCATGGCTACTACCAATGAAGAATTCTAGAAGAGAAACCAGGTCCCATGGCTGTCTACGTTGGACTTTCCTGTGTTTGATATCTGTGCTACTGTTCGTACTTGCCTTTCACAAGTAGTATTTTAGTTCATAGAATGATGCAAAGTCCTTAACCATCATTATTGCTACACCAGTAACGTGATACCACAATACTGTGTCAAATGTTAGAATATATTTATCCCTAATGACCATCTTTTCCAGCAGAGATTATAGTCTGACTTCTTTCAAGCAGACACATTTTAATGAGGAGAAGACCAGTGGCTTGAGGGAGAGACAAGGCAAAATTTGGCATTATATTTAAATCCATGAATGCATTTATAGCTCATAAGGTCATGTGATAATGTTTGATGTATTAATGCCAGGGAGCTCGCAATATATACAAACGCTGGAAGCCAGCTGATACATGGCATGGTTTCCACAGACTGGACAAATAATACCCTGGATTCTGATTCAAGAAAATAAAATTTGTCCTTAAAGTTTTTAAGGGATTAAATTATATTTTTGCATTTTTAGATAGATATGAGTAAAGCTAGACTGAAGAATTGTTGATTAATATCTGCTTACACTTTTTCTCTGCTGCTGTCATAACGGTCAAATGTACTATTTAAATTAAATTCCTGATCCTAAAGTATATTACAATCTGCACTGCAGAAATAGGATTGTCTCAAAGCTGTGTATTATATTTAATTGTGTGCAACTGAAAATGCTTTTAGGAATTATAAGAAATGCACTCGTGGTTAAAATGGAAACATCTTTACTCCCGCTGTTAACGTACAAATCAAAATGAACTCAATAAAGACTATATTAAAGCAGTAAAAAATGAGATAAGCAGTTGATGGATGGGTACCAAACTCTAAATTTCTCACTCAGTTATTGCCAAACCTCCTTCTGAAACTGCAATAAAATAAAATAAAATAAAATAAAATAAAATAAAATAAAATAAAGATTCTTTGTTTACAGTTCTATGTGATACCAACAGCACTGAAGTTCAGCAGATGCTAGCATTAAGTGCTTCTCATCCTGTCTCTCCTGAAGTACCATACTGTGGATTCCCACTGTAAAAGAGGGTGACCGGAGGTTACATAGCTTCATAGGAGCTGGCACCTGAAAAATATGAGCTCCTGCATGCTTGCAGTAGCTCAAGACAACTTGTTTGAAACAAGCACTCATGCCTACAAAGACACCTGTAGGTAGGGAACAGCCCTTGCAAAGTGAGAATCAGAATTCCGATTTTATGCTTGTGACACATTGCATAGAAGATATTTGCTAACAAGATCAGGAGCTGTAACATGAAACTCATGAATTTAAAGCAGAAGAGGAGGTTAATATTTGGGTTTTATTTTTACTTTCCAACAGAACTCACTTTGGGCCTTGTCTGCTTCTTCTGTTTTACTCTGCTGCATAATTTAGCATTTAAAAAATACTGCAGAATGATGACGGTGAAGACAAAATTCAAAAGAATTCCTGCAAGATCTGCAGCTAAGCATGTCGTCAACTACCCAGGCTGTCACTTCCACACTGACCTTGCAAAAGAAGTGTGCTTTTTTTTTTTTTAATACTATTATTTGCTAGGGTTTTTGCATGAATATATATAGAGGACTCAGACTACTTAGGCAGCTCACAAAGCAGGACTTAAATAGAGATGTGTATATCTTGTTTTTTTCTATGCAGCTTTATTCATACAAGCTTCCACCAGCCTGGAGCAGTTGTAGAAAGATTTATAAGTTCCTACACATAAATAAGCACTGGACAGTTTAGTTTGTTCATTGTTTCAAAATTCTTACCATCACATTTAAGATGCTATTGTGTGAAGTTATGACTAGAAACTGGACAGCTTTAGAAAACAGGATGACCATATATTTTCCAGAGTAGGGAACCAGCAGTTAGACAATAGATGGTTTATAAAATTGTAAGAGATTAAATATCATTATGAATAGCTGGTGGCTACAAAAACAGTGAAACAGCCTTTAAAGCATACCCTGAAAAATCTGCAGTAATAAGGAGATGTGTGTTTTACATAAGGATTCTTAAAGTACATGCTGATGAAAGCACTTTCTTCTTTGTTCTGAAAGAGCCATTTTAGTTACATGTAGTTCTACTCAACAAAAATTATAGTTATTCAGAGTCCAGCAGAGGACCTCCAGATGGCAAGAGACTCTGAGACACTAATGACAGTATTTTTTCCATGGCTGATCTTCAAGTATTTCTAAAGATATCCAGCACCATTGTCTTAGTCTTTAGACACAAAAATGAAGTGGGTTGCTCATGGTCTCCCAGTAGGAAAATAAGTGTTACTGCAAGAAACATGGAGGGCATTCGACAGATTCCTGTTTCTTATGCTAAAGAAATGAAGGAACTTCTTTCAATCTTCTTCTATAGTTATTTTCCAGTCTTTCCCCAGGGTACTTTTATGCAAAAAAAACGTTTTATTTTGCTAACGTATATCATTTTTTAGTTTTAGATAATGCTCAGATTCTTGGAGGGGTCACTTCTCAATAGCAATAATATAATAGACAAAACCAGATCATCTTATTCACTAATGCTAAATGCTAATACATATTAATGTTAAATATAGGAGGAAAAAAAAAAGCTTTTTTCGGGGGGAAGGGTTTTCCACAGCTGTTGCACAGAACCTTGAATGAATTTCAGCATAACATATACTTCCACTTCACACTCTGTTTCAGTTAATGAACCTTTTCCAGACTTGGGTGAAATAAAACAGCCTTAATGAATATTAATCAAAATACACATTGAGGAAAAAGTAAGGAAAATCTGATCATGAGGCACCACAACAAATTAAAAATAATTTTTCATTCTGGAGAAGTAGGAGTTTATTCCAAAGATTGCAGCATGTTTAGTTTCTGCTACCAGAAGATGAAACAGATCATGTCTGCCATGTAGGTACATTCATTAAATGGTTGAGAATACCTGCCTGATCTGAAACATTACTGAAGTCAATAGACACCTTTTCAACTGACTTCAGTAATTAACTTTGTCAAACAATCAATTCTGCCCTGCAAGTTCCTGCTGTCTTGATTAGCCTAAAAACATGATAAAACTTTGTCAAAGAAACATTTGGAAAACAATCTTTTGCCCTGCAAGAAATACAAAATCTATTCATTACTTGGTTCTTTGAATATGAGGCTTTAAAGTATGTAGATGAATTTTTTAAGGCAATCACCAGATAATGTCAGCATCTACTTTTACAATATTTTAGAAAAAGAAACAAGATCCTTACCCCAAAACTTTGGTGGCCATGTGATTGGAGAGAAAGTACTGTTTCTATCCATAACATCCAAATAACAAATACAAAATTGTATGTCCACAGAGGAGCAATGGGTTTCTGAATGTTTGAGATGTAGCAGTTGAAGCAATACTTCCGTGCTGCCAGGGAACTGTGTTGTTTGCTTGAAAGGAAATGTATGTATCACGTTTCCTGCTTGTGAACTCGAATTAGCAAGTGCTTGCCTTATCTTGGAACACCACATGGTTCCCCAGATGGGGGAATAGTTTCCTTCTCGTCATTTCCTTAGCTAGAGCAAATTTATTCAGAACAATACCAAATCTCCTCCTTCTCTGAAACTTTTCAAGCCCCCAAATGTCCAGCAATATAGAGATGAAAATTCCTTTGCCTTTCTTTGAATGATTTTCTATGTTGAAGACCTTCCTTAAACATTAAAAAGCACTTGTATTCGGTGGGAATTTTCAAGGAGGAATTTTCAAGAGGCTTTTAATAAACATCATTTCATTAGTATATTAATGTAAACATGAGGGATTTTAAGTATTCGCTGTTGTTTCTCTGCTAGTTTGAAGAACTAGCTAGGCCTGACAGTGTAACTGTAGGCTTTAGTATTTTAATGAGTGTACTTCAAATTTCCTTTGCCAATTCTCTTCCTTTAGATACCCCATTCTAAAATGAGTTCTTTGAACACAAAAAGACTTTGAGCTATTTGTTAGACAGTTTTAATACAATGCAGTGTCAATTCTGAGAATGTATAAGGAACAATAAAAAACAAGATTTGGATTTACGTGATAAATGCTGTAAGACCTGATTTTAACTGTTTCCCTCTTAAATATACTGCAGGCAATGGATGCCCATAAATATTCTGATGTGAATATTCAGAATCAACTACATTTATTTTTCACAATGAATATCAGTAATCTCCAAAATTTAGGAATATTCCAATCCTAAAATTTTTATCTGGTATAATTTTAATGTTGATTTTTTTTTTCTTTGGTTATTTTGGTTTGTTATACTTGGGACTTTTTTTGCATGAAACGTATTTTAGCAATACTGAGAAAATCTGACGGTTATTGGAAGACTGATGAATTCCAAAGCTGATTCTTTGAAAACACTGTGAAGCATCGGAATGAAAAAGATACCATTTTCAAATGTCTGTGAACAGATACAACTTGATAAGAAATGCTGGGATTATTCAATTTGGTCAGGACACATACCAAAGCAGATGATAAAAATATACAAATTAAAGAATTGAATGACTACAGTTAGTTTTGTGTTCCGAAAGTAGATGGACATACAACAAAACTGAATTATTGTAAACTATAAAATGAGGAAATGTAGTTATTTTAGTTTACTGCATATGTCTATTAAGATAGATCATTGTAGAAAAGAAGTAAACACTGACTTTAATGTAGTTGAAAAATGGCTGAGTTCAGACATGGACAGTGGTACAGACAATTAAATCTTCCAAATTAACAAGTGAATCAAATATGAACCTTACTGATTTGTGAGAAAGTCAACAGCAATGTGAAGCAGAGTGACAGTTTCTCTCTGGATGTGGTATTCCAAGATGGAAATCCTCTCAAAAACAAATGGCTCATATAGACAACTGTCAGCAGCAAAGGTTCAGAGAAGTTGGGCAACCAGAAGTGTTACCTGGGCTGTACATCCATCATGCTTATCAGCAGGTTGCAGCAAACCAAATTTTGAATGATTCAAGGAGAGGTAGGCTTACAATGACTTGCTGAACAGGAGGGTCTCTCAGATCACACTCTTCCCCACTGTTTGTTCTTGCAAAAAAAGAGAAAGAATTGCAAGTTTTGCAACACAACTTATCCAAAACAGGTATAGTGTATCAAATCCTGAGAGAGAATCACAGAATCATAGAATGCTTTGGAAATGTATTAGAAAAATTGTGGGCAGCCAAACTGTAGGTAGACAAGGTAATACTGGTAGGTGAAGGGCTGCCTGCTTCCTTGGCTGTGTGCAGCCTTCGAGGAAGAACTTAGCACCATTGTCAGCCCACTCTGAGGGCAGCAGCTGTTTTCTCTAAGACATTTACTCTTTCCCTGTCAATATATTATGATTCTTCTCTTTATCTTTGCCCTCCAGTAAACCCCTGGTTGGCTAGATGCTGTCTGATTAAAAATACAGAGTGGAGAGATACTTTACTGGGTACCTAGACATGAATTTATTTGGAATCACATTTTTTCTGCTAGCCAGGGCTCTTGGTAATGATGTTTGAGTAATCAGTAACCCCTACAGATTGAACACAGATTTTAGCTTCTGTTAATCACTGGCAGACAGAAGGGTCATGCCACTGTCACTAGAAGTGAAAGAGGACCATTGTGTCAGAATCTTCAAGCAACTTGCTGAAAACTACTTTTCAGTTTTTGAGTTGCTTACTGTTACTGGCACTTCTTGAAGAAACATAGGTATATATGCTGAATTCTTCTGTGCGGACAGATTAAGTTTTTATTTCAAAAAAAGATAATAAAATGAACATCCAGTGAAACCTTTCCTTTTTTTTCACGCTTTCCATCTGGAGATTATAATTTAGGCTGGGATTTCCTTTAATTGTTTCATATTTCAGCAGCCTCATAGTTGTCCTTGGTTAGTTTTGCAGCTCACCGGATGCATGAAGAAAAACTCAGGATTTTTTGTTCTTTGACCAGTGATGAAAAATATTCCTGTCTCCTATCGAACTATTCATTTTAAATGCTGACCATAAAACAACAGAAGCTACAGTTTGAATTTACTGCCTTTAATGACTCATTTCAAACCTCTTCAAGATCAAACAGCAGACTTTTCAGTTCACCTGCTACAGGTTAAATAGCCTATTTCCACATGCTGGCTCTATCAGGATGCACCTTTCTATGATAAGCCTACTATGAGTTTAAATATGGCTGCTGTAACATCATCATCTCAGAAAAGACTTCTGTTTCCAGGAATGTATTAGGCGCTGCTAATTTTTCTCCAGATTTTTCAGAGAAAGGATTGTGGATAGGAAAGGCATCAGAATTTAAGACATTCAGTATTTTGGAGAGGTGTGAAAACCTAAGGACATAACATGAAAAGAAGGTCCCTCACTGCAAGTTATGTACCATTACATGATTGGGAATACAATGTCACTGTGCAGAGTATGAATACACTTCGTATTTTCCAGAATATGTACAAAATTTGTAGAACTAATATTAATCTCAAAATTCTTAAACCATATTTTCTCCCTAACATGGAAGTTTTATATAATTTAGTGAAAGGTAACTGAGTGACATAAAAAGAGGCAGACACTTTCTGCCAGCCAGACACTTTCGTATTACCAAACATTCTCATGGTATTTGTGATATTGAAGACTGGTTTTGTGTATTTATAGGTGTGTGGGAAAGTGACAGGGAGGGAATTGAAAAGGGTACAGAGCATTATCTATTTTATGTTAATGCTTTTCAGCACTTGTTAAAATTAAGGTGAGACAGAAATAAAAGGGATTTTTGAGACAGGTTTATATGTCTCAAATACTTAATACTAAAAGGGACAGTGGGTCCTGCTGGAAGCAATAGTGGTAAACCATGTGGGCACAAGCCAAGACAGTTTTAGCATCTCTGTACTGTATCCCACCAGCCAAGTAATAACTAGGGAGTATGTTGCTAAGAGTTGACATTACAGGGCTTGTGCAGGTCCAGCTATGCACCAGGGCAACAAGGGTTGCCCCTGGAGAAACAAGGAGGTGAAAGAGGGAAGGGCAAAGATGAGCTTTTGGGGCTAACAGAAAGTCAGGAACTTCATCTCACTGTTTTGTATCTGACATCTTGCATGATATTTTGTGATGGCCCACAAGAAGTTAGTGGTTTGGACCTCAAATTCAAACTGTTGCTTTTATCAGGAGACTAAATTGTGAATAACCATCCCAGAACAGAAGAAAACAAGGTCATTATCTAAGATCTCTTTCCTCATACATAATTAGTGAGGTAAAATGGGGGAATAAACTCACCCAGCTTCAACATTCCATTTGAAGCTTGATAAATTGCTACAGAGGACATATGACATGACTGCTTGTAGGGGCAGAGGGCTGGACTCAGAAAGCCAAAAAACCCTCTTGGTTCTCTGTTCTACAAATGCACTCTGTGAACCACTTCTTGTTCAGCAGATGAAAAGGAAATCCACCGATATGCTTTCCAAAGTTTAGAAAATATTTATCCAATGGCCAAATTTGCCAGTTCAGCAGAAATCTACAGTATAGGAAAGAGATCTGTCATTACATCCTAAGAGTACAGCATTTCCTAGTCTTCACCTCTGGTTCTAGATGTAAAAGGACCAGGCAATAGACCTCAGAGTCTTTCTGTTCAGCTCTGCTCCCTGAACCTCTTGAGCAGTGCCGAAAGCATGACATTTAGTAGACTCATGTTAATTTGGGTTACTATTCTACTCTTTCTACTGCCTATTAAAAAAGGAACCAAAGTGAGAGGAGGGAAAGAAATAATCACCAAATGCAATTCAGTATGACAGCAAAATCGTGTTTTAACACTTTTGTAGTAACTGATAGAGCTCTATGGTTGAGCTATAAATTTTCCATCCAGATACCAGCATTCAATAAAAAATATAATCTCCTGCTGTTGTAGCCTGCCCTACCTGCTGCTAAAAAGATGGAATGAAAGGGAATCTATTTTTCCCACTCTCTAGGGTGGTCCAAGGTTTTTAATTTTGTTGGTAAATAATATTCACAGATATATCTGTATGCGTTTACACTGAGAGACACTTCTCGTTCAGAAACATCAATTTGCTGGCATGAGCAGCATGTATCTCATTTACCTTTACAGTATGTGAACTGTTTAGGAGCAGAATTGTATTTCTCCCTAATTGTCACACAGAATTTAATGAACTTGGCTCATCATAAGGCACAGTCTTAGAACAGGAAAAAATGTTCCTGTGTGCTACCATTTGAATGTCGACTTGCGGATCTGTGTGAATGCTCAGTTCCTCTGCAGTTTTACTGTCCCTAGGTGGACAGAGACTGTTAACCGCAATCCTTTTGCTAAGGTATAAACAAGGACTCACCATTGACATGGTCTTCATTTCATCACACAGTCTATCAAGAAATATAGCATCTTGGATTCAAGGTATTTTTATATTAATTTTGGAAGAAACAGTTCCACTGCTGTCATTTAATTATCTGTGTTAGATAAGAGCTTAATCCAAACACATCATTGCTAATAAAAATATCCCTGCACATACTGGGATATCATAATAGGGCTGATAAGCATTTAGAGAGTATTTGTATCTCCTTTATATCTGAAAAATCTTCCAAAAATGAAATTAGAAGGATAGTGAGACCAAAATCTTTACTGTTCATATGTTTTTAGTAAGGCTATTTCCAAAGCTAATTCTTCTATAGATTCCAATGCTTAAAATAAAAAAAAAAAAAAAAAAAAGAGAGAGAGAGAAACAGAGCCACTTTATACACTTTATAAGAGGATTTTTCTCCCAGTCTAATGCATTACACCTGTATTACTTCATTATTTTTTCCAGACCAATGTCATCTACCAGGCTAGTCACAGAAGAATAGTCTTTGTGAAATCACATACCACCACAGATACCATTTTGGTTTGATTTTGTTGGGTTTACTGTGGGTATACTGCTTAATTTTCATGACTAAAATTCTTCTTCAATTTTTCTAGGCAAATGCTTATGACAGTAAAAATCTGCTTTCTGAGTCGCATCATAGGCAAATAATTACTATGAAGAAAACCAACAAATTTCATTATAGCCCCCTTCATCAGTTTACTAGTACCATAAAAAAATATTCTAGACAAGCAAACCTTTTCAGAACTTCAGAGCATAAGGAAATCCTATGGGGAAGGTTAAGAATGGAGGCATGGTGAACAATTGAAGGAAATTTCAGTAGTCAAGAATGTTTAATCTTCTCTTCCTCTGACTGACAGTGCCACACCATAGTCACAGAGCATCCATTCACTCCTATAAATCCAACAAGCTTGGATATATATGGAATGCAACTCATGAAGAAATTAGCTGGACTAGTATTTCTCTGTTACAGTACTTTTGATTTGCCTACAGAAAATTAAAATATCCATGATGCCAGAATGTGCTGAAGTGTATAAAGCTAGGATTAGTCAGTGGATAATGAAGAATGCCATAGTACCTCTAACACTGTAAGTAAAGGTTTTGAGGACTATACAGCCCATGGGCAATTTCCTGTATGTCTGGGTTTGTTATTATTTATTATTCTTATTATAGTTTGCCCAAGGCATCACGTATGGCAGTCACAACTCTGTTGTACTTACGTACTGTACAAAAAAATTACAGTGAGACTAGGCAATTTGCACTTCTTTGTTGTGCAAATGATTGTTTCCTGTACTCTGCAGGAAAACACCATATTGAAAAGCGTAAGTCCAAGCATCCAGTCATTAATATTTTTTTCTTTTGATGATTTTCTTTGCCTTTCTCCTGAGAGCAGTATTTGAGGTTTAAAGGCATTTCACAGGGTGCATATTTGGCAGGTCTGTCATCCTCACCTTGCATGTCAAGCTGCAGTTCACTAGAGCAGGCCCATTACCACTGCTGTAAAGACAAGATGCTGGCAGAAAGCTGTTTCACAGTCTCATCTCAACATAAGCTGAGAAGTAGCCAAAAGCAGGTGCTTGAAGAGTTTTTAGTGGGAACAAGATAAAAGTGCTCTGTCAACAAAGCTGTATTTCCCTCAGCATACCAATATGTCCCACAAAATTTCTCTCCCAAGCTAACTACAGAAATTTTGCTCTGATGAAAGACCACTGTAGTCATTCCTTCCATATATCCCTTACTTATTTCAGCAAATCTAAATATCCCAGCACTATTCAGGGTCAAAAACCATCCAGACCTTTGCCCTCAACCTCACATAGCTATCCCTGACAACCCCTGACCTCTTTCTCTCCCAAGCACCCATAAAAACATCTGTACTTGTAACCTCCAAGCTGCTGAGTACTCCAGTCCCTCAGGAGTCAGAGAGTCAAGCTAATCAGAGAGCTCCACAGAGAACACAAATGCAATTATGGTCCTTTGGAAACTGGTAAATAATTAATATTACCATTTTCTATTGCAGGTCATTAATTTTTACAGCTCTCAGATGGCTTCCTATTATGGAGAGTAAGCTTAATTAATCTTGAGCTGTAAGGGCCAGAAGTTGCGGACATAGGCATCCAAGCACAGAGTGGCAGCAGAAACTCCAGGTGTAGAAGATCATTTACCAGTAAGCACAAGGATCTTGATACTGGTTTTGTGTACATTTTAATGCATGATTTAGTTTTACACTGGTGAAATTCAGCAGAAATGGGAGATGAGAACTTTTAATATGTAAGGCTTTTGAAGCAGATTTTTAGCATACAGAAACCAGCATCAGTAAATCAAATTAGTTGATTTGCAGTGATGAACTGAGCAATTAAAAAGCTCAGGAAATAAAATTGTGAGAGATGATGAAAATGTAAGGGAACAAATTGCTTACAAAAGTGAAGCATATAGTTTACAAAAGTAAAGCAGTCAAAAATATGGTGCCTTGACATTGGCCAGTCAGACTTAAGAAACTATTCAATGAGGCTAACAAGCAGTATTGAAGGGCATACACCAGAAATGACTGCTGACCCTTTCATTTAAGATCACTTGATCATAATCAAAGAGCTCTGGACTGATCAGGGAACAGTCCTAAGGCATAAATAAGACTGTCCTGACATGGCATGGATTGAAATTTAAAAACCAGGCAAAACTGCGGAGATTTTATTAACTGGACAGCTGTCAGAAATGGTAAGGGGAGGCAGCAATAGAGGAATAATGTCAGCAGGAATGCTTTCACTTTCCATTTTGGAGACAAAGATCACAGACACAAAGATAATCACATGTCTTTTGAAACAATGAGTGTTGCTGGCTCTCAGGAGTATATTATGAAAGATTCTTGTTTGGTGATGACAACCTACATCTGATCTTCAGATAATATCAGAGAAAATGCCCTCTGACTGTCTGATTAATCACTTACTGCTGCCTTCTTTTGAAGAATAGTCAACAAGCTAAGCAATCAGACTTGATACTCCTACTCATCAGAGACTGAAAGAAATCTTTTTGGATTTTTCTTGGGATGGGTTGAGCCGACTGGAGTTGGGCTGGGAATTTCAAGATGGGAGAAAAGTGATAGAAAGCATCTAATATGGTTTTCATCAGAAGACAACAGAAAACAGAAAAATCCCAAGGATTCAGAGAGGATCAATACTCCCTAGTTTACTTTGAAAATTATCAGGTAGTTCATCTCTAAAGCTGCAAGTTAAGGCACGGATGGAGGACCAAGGAACCACGTTAAGCTGCATCAACAGAGGTATTTGTGGGACTAGAGAGGGTTCAAGATTGTTAGACCACTGGATATGTTATCTGGTTTGAAGTTAAAAATGAAGCATTGTTTCAGAGCCTTATACTTGAATATATATTCTTCCAGAAACTGGCAAAACAAAAATGCTTTGGTGGATGTCAGGGGGAGCTCCTGACTCAAAATAAAGACCCAAAACATTAAATATAAATGTGTCACTGTCATTTGGTTTTCATCATAGCAACTGAAACCTCAAATACTGAAGAATGGAAAATCAGAGAGGCCTGGAGTTGTCAAAGACTGGTCAGGAACTAAATGACCAGAAAGTATTCAGTGAAAAGGGGAGATATAGTCAGCTCTACATAACTCTTACTCTCTCACCTGTGTAAGCCACTAGCAACCATATTGCTAATTCTTTTCCATGTCCAGCGGACATGAGCCTGTCGCAAGTCTGTGCTGCAGAGTACTGGTGATCCAGGTAAATCTGTAGCAGGTTGCCCTTTTATTTCTGGGGTGCAGACTCAGAGATACCAGTCAAATTGGTGGCTGGGATAGTCATCCCCATCAATGCAACACAAAATAAGGCCATTCTGTTCTGGTAGCTTTTTATGCCTGCTCTGAACTTCACAACTTTCTGTTATAGACAACAAAAAAAACCCTGTCTCCGGAAAACTCAAGATTTAAGAAATCTCCAGAGATAAGCACTGAGGAGCTAGAAGCATCTGGGCTTTAATCCCATAAATTTAGCTCTGACAGGCATCTGCAAACTGTACTACCAAAATCAAAGTGTATAGTGCTTCCCATAATATGGAGGACCAGTTTTAAAAAGGTACTATTTTTAAAGGAAAGCGCTCTAAATACATAGATCCTCACTGATCACCAGTCTGTGCTTCTCTTTCAGATATAAATCTTATTTCTTGCAGGTCAGAGAGACACAGTTAAGAGAAATTTTTGTCAAGAGAAACACCTTTCCAAAAGTTTGCTTGTCCTCCCAAGCATGTCATTTAGCAATTATTTGCTCTAAACAGGAAAAAATATTCACCCAAAGCAATGAGGTGGCAAGAAAGAGTTTCCCTGATGACTTTCATCCTCGTGGAGAAGTACATTTCCTGAAAAACTGTTCTGATGAATTTTAAGCTCATTCTGTATTATTGTAGCATAGTATTTTCCCGAATAGAATGTAGCATTCTGCATTGTAGCATAGTATTTTCCCGAAATACATATTTCAGTGCACAAGAGCTGTAGTCTTCAAACTGGCTAATTTTCTCCTAGTCACAGTTGAACATGGGAGACATCCAGTGAAAAAATACTGAAGACACTGTAGGAATGAATGACTAGCACGAAATGCAGCCACCTTCAGGATAAAGTGCATCACTGAAAGAGGAGACAGAGACAGTTACAGCCAAAAGATGGGTGACGTACAATATTGGAAAGCAAAGAAAGACGTTTCATAGCATGCTAACTTATTCTTTCAATATTGGTTGGACTTTCTACAGGCCAATTAGAAATATTAAAATTTAATGGTTAAGTTTGGTATACCAATTCAAAAAGTGTTTGTTAGTAAAATTTCTGTTTCTGTATATATGAGGTTTGTATACCACTATTTTTCACTGCTTCTGTATTGTTATACTTTTCCTTCTTGAAAATCTTTTAAGTAAGCATTTTTTCAAGTTTTAAACAACATATTCCAAAAAAAAAAAAAGTCTCCTCATTTTTCAGCTTTCATAGAAAACACCAGATTTCCTATTCATTCAGTTTTATTTGACAAGACATAGAGTTTCATGCTCCTGAATGAAAATTATCATGATGAAAAGCATGGATGCCTCATAGAAAGGATTCTGATGCTGTTCAGAGGAACTTCTGGCACTTCCTGTCAACATCAAAAGGTAGAAAATAATATCTGATAAGATTAATTGCACAGAGATGACAGATTTCTGCCCGTGGAAGTTCTTGTGAATATCAAGACGCTTCTCTTACCTAATGACTTTGAGATATATTCAAAATGAGCTCAGGAAAGACTTTGGATAAATTCTTTCACTCACACATAGTGCACAATGGCCCAAATACATGCCTTGTTATTTAACATATTTAACATACTTTAAATATTTTTTATATATATTTTGTATCTAAACCAGTATAGAAGTCAGAAAATATAGATTTGGAACTGAAAGCACAATGAGGGTGACAGAATAGTCACTGACCGTCAGTCAGTAAGAAAGTAATGATAGTAATTGGTAAAAATCCTAAATAAGTTCATGACAGGTCATAAAAACATCATGGGACCAGAGTTTCCCCAGGTAAATATTGCATGATCAGGGAGGTAAGCCTCACATTAGACCCACATGCTGCTTACAGCAACTAAAGTAAAGCAGAGAGTTTAGAAACTCAATTCTTAAAAGGAAGTAGTAGTGACTGATTTAATCAGCCTTCTCAGGCTTGCTCCTGTCAGGTGCTGTAGCTGCCTCAGGTAGTATACCAAGCTGCTCACCCTTTATTAAACACTCCGTTCTCTATTGCTGTTTAGATGTCCTTTCAGAGTCTACCTTACAAGATGCTTATGCATCTTCTAACGTCCCCAACATTACAAGTGAAACATGTCTTCTGACCAGGTTTCAATTTAGTCTCCAAATCATAATTCTGCTGTGACCACTGAAATACTGTGTGTTTTCATTCTTACTGTTTTTACCACAAGTAATATTTACATTTGGTGGTAGTATTATACTTCAGAGAAGTAATTATTTTGATTTCTTTAGATTTTAAGCTAAATTATCTTTCTGTTCACACGTTATTCTGAACAACTAAAGAAATACAGTTCTGCCTACTTTTACATAGCAAGAAGACCATTAACCAAGTTTTTATAACTTTTCCTGAAATTTGTCCATGTTTGCTTGAGATTGGTACCAGCTGGAATTCTTCCCAGTGCTGTGGCACAGTTGACAAAGGCATCTTGCTTCTATTAGAATGTAAGGAAATTAAAAATAACTTCAGGTTTGGTAGCTGAGAGTTTCTTGCACGGCTCCTGCAGCATCTTTTTAGCCTAGAGCTAAAGGAAAGAACTTTCTAATAGATTCCACGTGGTGGCACTATCCGATCATATTTGCTTTATACTACTGCTTCACGTCCAGTTTATCATATTAGATTATGTGTTTAAAGACACATCTCCAAAACACCCAGGACCCTGGAGGTGCAAGAGTGGGTGGAGGAAGTGTGGGAAAAATAAAGGGGTAAGGGGACAAAATGTGTAAACACACTTGCCTGGCCCTTCCCTACACCTGATCAGTGAAGTCCGCCCTGGCTTCTCATTAAACCTCATTTCTTGGTATTTTTCTGGGTGAGTGCCTCTCTGCTCTGTTTGTGCCTGGGTGCACACAGCAACTGGAGCAGGACCAGGGGCAGTAAGGGCCCAGGAATCTCTGCTGCCAGCACCTGGAGAGGCTGGGGAACCTGCATAGTATACAAGGGGGTGAATGTCCATGCATGCAATCACTGGCAAAGATCAAACTCCGTCAGCCAGAAGGTAGGATAAGAGACCAATAAGCCAAATATTGGAGTGCCTGTAACACTGGAAAGACCAGGGGTCTGAGAGCTGGCTACTGGAGGGACCAGGCTGAAAGATCAAGTAAATCCATAGGTCTGGACCAGCTGCAGGAGAGACCTTCTTGTTGGAGAGTGTGCCTGTTGCAAGTGGGAGAGGAGTCTGGGGTCTGCTTCTGGAGATACCAAATGGCTGAAGCCAGCCTTTTGAGGGGAATATGGTGTATCCCTGTGTTTGTCCATGCTTGTGTGCTTTGTATTGGTGTGTAAGAGGGACTGTACCACGTGGTGGAGCAGGACTCAGGCCACAGGAGCTGGAACGTTCGGGTGTCAGCAGCTAGGGAGACTTGGATCCAGGGGCCAGGCATTAGCCCTATTGAGTGTGTATAGTCAGCTACCACAGAGAACCACACTTTATGGACAATTATGTATTTGCATATATTTTCTGCTAACAGATTTTCACTCTGATAAACCAGGAAGTAAACAGGATAAAGCCAGTCCTGTCATTAGTGTCTGCACAAGTGCTGTGGCTTTAGTTCCCGCTAAACTGTGTGTGCAGCCATGTGTGTATGTATATGGTGAGCGTGCACCTGTTGGGAGTACACGCTCAGCCATGCTACTGGATGGATGTGGAGCTGTGGCAGACTTGGGCCTACTCAGGTACTGCAATTGGCAGCTCCTAACAGAATGCTATGAATTTTAGATTTTTAGTACTTCTGCTTGCTTATGACCTTTAAATAACAATCTTTTAGTCCTATTTTAAACAAAATTGGGTATACACTTTTCATTCTTGTTTAGGAGTTTGATTTTTTGGAGTGGTTTTCCAATTTAGTGTAATTTACGATGCCCAAATGAGTCAAAACCTGGCACAACAGTAAATTTCAAATGCTTATGAGTTTCTTAACAATAATAAGATTACTAACATTAGAAATAAATATCATTTGTGTTAGCTCGATTCTTGCCATATGCTAGACTGAGCTCAATCTGCACATTTACAGAGCTTCAAAGAACATATTGTATACCATGGCATTATGTACTTGTTTAGCAGATTACTTTTTCCTGAATTTTTTTTCTTCTCCCACTTCAATTTGTTTAATTTCATCACATTACTTTCATTCATTTCAGTGCAAGGCAAGCGAATTTAAATGGTCTGTTGCTGTACTTCATGTAATTTGGTATAATTCAAGTTAGAGGGGATATGTTCTCTGGCTTCTAATTGTATCTTTAATCTATGGTCAAAATACGTTCAGCCAAGTTTTGTTACAATTGAATATAAAACAGAAACATGTACAAATGTGTTTACATTCAATATACAAGACCTTTATGTAATAAAAATTAGACAGCTTACAGATTCTTGGGGAAGTAAGGAGAGGGGTCAGCAGAACTGCTGCTAAGGACTTCCAGAGGGAAAACTCTGACCTGTTAAGGAGGCTGGTTAACAGAGTCCCTTGGGAGGAAGTCCTGAAGGGCAAAGGAGTCCTGGAAGGCTGGATTTTCTTCAAGAAGGAAAACTTAAAGGCACAGGAGCAGGCCATTCTCGTGCCAAAAGACAAACTGGAAGAGAAGAAACCTGGCCTGGCTGAACAGAGAATTTTGGCTGGAACTCGGACAGAAAAAGGATGAAGGGGCAGGCAAACCAGTAGAACTACAAGGATCCTGTGAAGTTAAGCAGGGAGAAAACTAGAAGGGCCAAAGGCCAGCTAGAACTTAATCTGGCCACCCTTGTACAAGGCAGGCTCAAGGGAAACCTTATCGTTCCCTACAACTACCTGAAAAGAGGCTGTGGCGTGGTGGGTGTTGGTCTCTTCTCCCAAGTAACAAGCAGTAGGTCAAGAGGAAATGACCACAAGCTGTGCCAGGGAGATTTAGATTGGATATTAAAAAAATTTCTTTATGGTAATGGTTGCAAAGCTTTGGTGATCGAGTCACCACCCCTGGAGGCATTTAAAATAGATGTGTAAATGTGACACTTAAGGACATGGTTTAGTGGTGGACTTGGCAGTGCTAGTTTAATGGTTGGACTTGATGATCTCAAAGGTCTTTTTCAACCTAAATGATTCTATGAGTCCATTATTATACATATATGTTTGATAGAGTACATGAAAAACAGATGTAGAATTTCACACATCTCTCAGGAGGAGTGTGGCAATATTAATCTTACACATCAATACTGGGTGGCAGTTCAGAACAGGAAGGAAGTGGCAACTATTGCCTGCTGCAAAACTTACAGAAAGAAGGGTATGCTCTGTTGCTCAAACCAGTCTCAACGTTCACAGAATCACAATAAATGGACTTGGAAGCGATCAAGATACCTAAAGAGATATCCTGTTCTGTAGCGTGACAAAGCATTAAAAAAATAAAAATGCTTTCCAGGAAGACACTTGTCTAGTACGCACTTTAAAAATTCCCATGATGCTTTTTCTCCCTTTCTCCTTATGGTATGTGATATAAAGCTTTATTTGCTCCTAAAATTTTCAGTTCTGATTTGGAAATCTCACCAGGTAGGCAAGTTACTCCTTGTTGTATGCACTGTGAACACAGAGAAGGGATTATCCCCTTTCATTTGTAGCTGTCCTTCATGGTTTTGAATGCTTTTCTACATTCCATCACTTTCTAAGCTTTAGATTACACAACTATTTCAGTCTTTCGGGTTGCACCTTGTAGACCTTCCACCATTCTTACAGCTGTCTTCTGGATTGTCTCTACTTGGTTTAGAATGTTCTTGAAGTCTAGTGACCCAAAGTGGACCAAGCACAGAGTGATACAACAGGGAGGCAAACTGAAACATTACTATACCTCCTTTAAAGGTAGTATTTCTCTTCTAAGGAAGAATGCCCTGAATTCTTCACTACCAAAGACCTCACCCATGCCCCAACTAAAAGCAGTGTTCCTCAGTGGTTCTGTGTCTTTCATTACACAGAGCCAGCATTGGTAACACTGGCTGTACTTCCTTGCAGTTTGTAATGCTGTACTAGAGCACTCAGAAGGTGGGTTTGTTTGAGAAGCACACTACCCTTCAGTGCATGGCTAGACTTCTCCACCAGGGCAGTTTCTCTGGCTGCCACATGTCCTTAGTGGAGACTTTTTTACCTGAGTGCTCTTGAAAGTGTGCTGCATGCTTAATAATTTGCTTCAGATACAGTAAGAGGCCTGTAATTACCTATGTTACTGCACTTCTTTTTTTTCTTGTCTCTCTAAAGTGGAAGTAAAGTCTATTTCTCACTTTAAGCAGTGTGAACATCTAGTAAAGAATCCTCACTTAATATGACCATTTAACATTAAGTATGTTTAAAATCATAGTGGAATCAAGTATAAGCTTAAACATGTCATGAATTAAAAATTAATAAAAATATCTGAACATGTTTCTAGCTTCTCCATTGGCAAATTCCCAGTCATGATGACAGAACATGCGTCAAAATTGAGGTTATTGTTTGCAAGAACTGCTGTATACTAGCAAATGGAGTCCCCTTTCCTTCCAGAAGGGCTATCTGCAAACACCCTAGTGGCAACAGTTTCAGTTCATGATTTTTTAACAACTAAAAGCAAAATAAGAAAAGTAATAATGATAAACTGTACTGTACTGTTCCTAGGATAGTGAAAACAATTTTTTCCTAACAAAAAAAAAAAATCTGTGTAAGTGCAGTGAAGCTCACAGTGGCTACCGCCTTAGTCTGGAATACATCTTTCATATAAAGTGGACTCCAGCTCTGTCCTCAGCTGGAGTTGACTTTTTGGTATAAGAACAGTTGGATGAACTGGAGTGATGTTATATTCTCATGTAATCTATAAAGAGGAAGAGATTTTAAAAAGCCACATCTTCTTTTCTTCATATTAAACTTAAACCAGCTGTACAGAAATCAGTATGGTTTCTGTGGCTTCCTGCTATAACTGAGAGGCAGAATATACCTCATTTAAAACATGCAGTGCAGCAGATAGTGCTGCAATTTAGAGAATGAAGCTGATTCTAACAACTACTTTTCTTTGCTGAATTGCTTCAAATAATAGTAATATTATTATAAGAAATCTAAGCTTTTGTAGTGAAGATGTTTTCTCTGATGTTAAGACTCATATTCTCAACCTAGGAAGTTAAAATAAAACGGCATTTTCTGAAAGAGATAACTAAGTGAAGAATTTATTCACCAAAAATACCTACATGGAAAGGGGAAACTCGGAGGCATGTCAGCATCTACTTCCTCATTGATGCTGCAACAAGCATGGGATATGACAAAGATGGAGGACAAACAAAGGTAGGAAAGCATTGAATGAAAAAGGCTTTGCAGTTCTCCCACACAAAAAAAACCCAAACAAACAAACAAAAAAACCACCAAACTACAAGCAAAACAACAAAACCAGCCAAATAATAAAATAAATAAAACCCCAAAGAAAAATCAAAGCAACAGAAACCTAACCCAAAACAAAACCCCCACAACTCTCAAGAGGAGAAAATTTCAGGTCCTATATCCCATGACTCATTGTCATGGAGAGTTTTTGTGGATGGCTGGAGGTGACCTAGATACATACACCTCAGTTTCACAAGAATCCTCCTGGTATGTCTGATTCTTCCACACAGTATCCTGGCTCCAAGTGTGTGATCCATAACTGTTTGTTGTGTCAGGACAGGTGACACAAGTGTAAGTGTTCTTGTCAGAAGGGGAGCCCTAATGTGAACATGACTAGCTCTAAAGGAAGAGATGGTGCTGAGTAATTGCTGCCTAACTCGGATTTCATCCATCCACCCAGTAAACACCCTGCATGCTAATGCAGAATCACTGCAGCACTGCCAAAAAAGATGAAAACCAAGGGGTACATTGGCACCAGTTCTCCCAACTTCTGCTCTATATGAGTGTTTTTCTTTCCCAGAGATAAGGACCAGAGATGAGCAATCACTTAAGCAGAAAAAGATCCTTCTGACTACCGTATGAAGCTGGCTTTAATTGTAGCAATAAAAAATGAAGGGGGGGGGGAAGCACAGACAATTCTCAGAGATTGTGAAATGCCTTTTGAGGAGGCAGAGTCGCATTTTATCCCAGTGTCACAAACACTGTTGCACGGCTGGCGTGCTTTGAGTTCAGAAGCGGCAGACCCTCTTTGCTGGCTCCTGTCCTGCCGCTGTTATGTAAGTCACCGGTGGTGTCCCAGTTTGCTGGTGCAGCTCCCTGCCTTGTGCGCGACGGTGCTCCGGAGCCTACGCTGAAGGTAATGCCCTGCAGAAGGGTACGCAATGCAACAATAATAACAGTAGTACGACTAGTGACAGCAATTAGCAGCGACAGCCCGATACATTCTCAGAAGTATTCTGGCTCCTCTCCAGAGCGCAGTTCTGGGGGTGTTCAGGCTCGGGGCCGGGGCCGGTGTTTCACCCCCCGGTTCCCGAGAGCAGCAGCCAAAGCAGCCGCTCCCGGACAAGCCGCCCTGGCCTTGCTGCAGCCGCGGTGGGGCGGGGCGCGGCGGCCCCCCCCCGCGGTGCATCGCAAGGACCGCAGGCTCACGGGCACGGGCGGGAGGGCTGTAGCCGGGAGGCGGCCGCGGCCT